>JAEQBA010001477.1:0-15319 GCA_019434445.1 Phalangium opilio | reverse complement strand
ATTCGTAGAATCCCCCGTCGATCCTTGAGAAAATATGAATGGTTTAAGTTGACGACGCTTAGACCTGCCATACCCTTCAGGGATTCTCACTATATGGATATTATTTTCACAGGTCCTTGAAAAAATGCTCAATTTCGTCGTCATAAAGTAGTTCGGCTATTGATCAAAGACGATGGAGGGGTACTGGTCTAATCTTTTAAATGATAGTTCTATTCAGACTGCAATTTATACCTAAGCTTCTCAACGTTATTTGAACATATCCGTTTGCTCTGTACTCGCTTAATACGTGATCCGTAATAGTACATATACTATCTACAGGGTCATCAGTGATATTTAGAACTAATTCTCTACCATACATATTAAACTGTTCATAGAATTTTTCGCTTTGTTCTAAAATCTCGCAACATGGGACATCCTCAATAGGCGAAGGGGGGCAGCCGCCACCCCTGGTCGTACGCATTGGGTCTTCCGAATCCACAAGAGAGTCCTGTCGCTGGGTAGGTGTCGGAGAGTTTAGAGAAGGTACTCAAAAGGGTCGTTTGTTGACATTCCTGATTCAAAAATGCCGCCATCTCTATATCGTATTGTGGATTGTTGAAATCTGCGATTAAGGATTCTTCCTGGTTAGTGGGTAGTAATTCATTCCGGCGTCTTTCTATGCGATCGACGTAAGAAATATTTAAAGGTCTAGGAATTAAGTTACTTAGGTGGTCCAATTCGTCTATTGTATCGCAGTCTTCCGGTGTTCTAGGGACGGTTCTCATGTATTCAATGACATCAAGGAATGTCTGAATTATATTTAAACCCCATTCGTAATAAAAGTGGGTAAACTTGAGGGTACATTGGCAGGGTCGATGTGTAAATAGGCACATAGGAAAAAATAAAACTTGTATAGTACTGGTAGTGGCCAGGGCCTATTTACAGCTAATTCATCCAAATTCCAGCGAAGTGATTCAGGATCCATCTTGATGTTACGAGATCTAAAGTACGAATGCGATATTCTGATTTTTTCTCGCGTTATTTTATACTAAATTTCCCTGGGCTTATTAGCAGGGGGATGGAGGGTTACCTACGCTTCTATTGGTCAATTAGGTACGTTGACCTTCCGGACGTGTTTAAACACGTCTACTATTGTTTGTCAATCAACAATAGGTGACATAAGATTGACATTCGAGTGATTTTAAGAGGTGGCAGATGGTAACAAAAGGATGAGTCATCAATAGATTTGGTAATTCAACAAAAGGATTGTAACAAAAGAGATGATGCGTCATTCCATTAGCGGGGTTTTTACGACATTACGTGAAGATGTATTGTTAAGAAAATATTTCTTCGATCAATCAAATATTGACAGGTCTATTTAAGGATAAATAGGTCAAGTTTACTATTGTATAATTTATTTACTCGTAAGTCGTTATGGAGTCAAGTACACAAAGGATGTCGAGAATTCGTCAGATCTTGGAGATTAATCCCAAAAACTACTTATTGTATTATTTATTTTATTGATTTTGGGGGTACTGGAATTCCTTAATCTGTGGTTTCAGAACTTTGACATAAAAATACGCCTACAGTCTAACAATGGAACAGTCAAGGACAATAGATATTTCGCAATAGCTACGTAAGAAATTTTGTATAAAAACCCCTGATTCAATAGAGTAGAGTATCATTATTCGAGAAGATCTTAAACCTGCGAGATGGAAAATCAAGAAGCTCCCAAAAGGAAGATAGGTGTGAACTAACGAACGTAAAATTAACGGGAGATTCCATATATCTAAAGAGTTGTTCTTAACAACTGGATTCGTGAACGGAACCCTGGATCCTGAGGTTCGTCTATGCCGGAAACAATCGGTAAAAAGCTTCGCCATTTCTACGGAAACCTGGGAAAAGCTGATGCCGCGCTTACCCGTTTTAGCGGGCTGGACTGCCGCCCATGAAGCCAACAATTTCGAAATCGTTTTAAACGATACCCCTAATGAAAAGACAACAGTTGTGGCGTACCATAACACATGCCATATTAAAGACTTAATAAAGGAGGACTCTATTGTTTTGACCAGTATGGAAACAGCGGCATTGAACCGCGTTTCGGGCGCTGTAAAGGAGCATCTCGTCAAGATAAGTAACCATGAAATTGTTTACACACATGGCGGATATCATTATAGAGTTTTATAATGATATTTATGATAATTTATACGGGGATCACGATCGTATACCTTATTTAGATGGACAACACGAAAAATTCGACGTCGTGGTTGGGTACTTCACCAATTTATAACGTCGTACCAGGTCGTGACGAAATTCAACAATGTTCTTCAAGAAGAAAATCTTGAAAATTATTTTTATAATTATAATTTGTTCTCTGTAATCTCGGGTCAAATAACTTATTTAAAAACCGTATGCATTTACTAACTCACTTTTAATTTTTTGTATTATTTTATTTGTATTTATTTTTATAAATTTTGTCTTTACAATAAATTGAATTGAACCGAAAAACTGTTATATTTTCTAAATACATATCATTTTAATTTTATACTTGCTAATTTTTTTATATTAATTTTTGCTTACAATAAAATGAATTGAACTTAACATCCGTTGTATACTCTTTTTTAATCTCTACCCTATTTTTAATAGTGGGGGAAATCCTATAAAAAAAATTTTTTTTTTATAGGATAGAGGGTGAGGGGGGTGGCGCGCGAGCCGTTGGGGGGCCAAAAAACAACGCGTTCCCCCCGTTTCGCGAAACCGCGCGCGCGACCGCGTGTTAATTATACGCGTTTAAATATGAATATCTATTATAAATTAGTCTCATTCGAGTATTGAATATGATACCATTCACAACTCCCGGAAATTTGATTATTTTTGGTCCTTCGGGATCTGGTAAGACAGTTTTATGTAAACGAATAATAGAAAATAAGGATAAAATGTTCGAACCTAAAGTCGATTTAGTTGTTTGGCATTATAGTATATATCAACCTTGCTACGATGAATTAAAAGAAATGGGTGTAATTATGCGTCAAGGTGTACCCGACGTCACTGTATATGACGGCTCTCAAACAATATTAATCGTATTAGATGATCTCATGTTAGAAAATAAGAATAATATTTTATCAGAAATTTTTACTAAACAATCACATCATAGGAAATTATTCGTAATTACCCTTTTACAAAATATATTTGAAAAAAACTTGAGAACAGCATCCTTAAACGCTCATTACATGATTCTTATGAAAACCGTAAGAGATCTTATGCAATTAGTGGCCCTTTCTAAACAATTGGCACCCAACAACTCTAAATTTATAGTAGAATGTTATTTGGATGCAACTGAAAAACCTCACGGGTATTTACTTTGTGATTTAACCCAAAAATGTCATCCCGATTTAAGGTTTAGAACAAATATTTTACCGGGAGAACAAATAGTCATTTATACTCCCAAGAAGAAAACTATATAATTAAACAACATTTCCGGAATTCAATCATTCTTTACGATGTCACCACCGAGAAAGGTCAAGAAAACATCGGGGAATAAAAAGAAAAAAAGTTTAGCCGTTAAAAATATCAATTTAATAGCCGCCTTGGGGCAATTAAAAAAACCTCAAAGATTAGCTATTCTCAAAAATTCTAATAGAGAAATTATTGACTCAATTAGCGAGTGTTGTCACAACGCCTTACAAGGCGCTGTCAATTTGAAACCAGACGTATATAATAAACTATGTAAGCATAAGAAACATATTCGTAAAATTGCTTGCAAAAATACTCATTGGAAAGACAAAAGAGCTATTTTATCTAAACAAACCGGAAGTGGTTTCTTTAGCGTCCTTTTTCCAGTAATTTCGAGCCTTTTAGGCGGATTATTTTCAAAATGAATAAACAGTTAGTTTACGCTAATAAAATGACCTTAGTGCCTCTGGAACAACAGCAACAACAACACGAGCAAAATCCTAACCCACCACCCCGTCAATTAATAACAACAACAAACAATGATATTTCAAAAAACAATGCAGTGTTATCGGAGTTGGATAAAGAGATGAACCTAATTATCTCAAATCCTACTTTAGATGAAAGAACCAAGTGGGTTTTTTACGAGGAAGCATTGAAACGATACCAGAACATCTTGAAACCCCGCCCATCGAATAAACACGACAAATGGATTAATATGTTTCCACTGAAATATAGGGGAGCTGCGAGAAAAATATTCGATCACTTGGCAGATAACGCCCATTGTATACGTTGGGACGACACGGGGGCTCTTTTTGTAAATAACTTTAAGATCCCAGATTCCGATATAGTGCAACTAGTATATTTTACTATACATCCTACATTGTTCAATAACAAAGGCGTGCCCCCGTCACTCATCGCCATTCCCCCGACGGGATGGACGGAATTCCAACCCTTTGTCCAAAACTTTATCGTCCCGCCACCAGTTAAACCGTCGCCACCAGTAGCACCTGTGTCTATAAAGACGTCACCCCGCTCTGTACCTCAGAAGAATAAACTTCGACCACGAACTTATTTAAAAGCGAAGAAAAGATTAACCTTTGACAATAAAACGAGCCCTTTAATTTTGAAGAAACAACCTTATAATAAGACGTTATGGGAGGTCTATCGCGGCTCCAAAAAGAAGAAACCTTAAAGAACACTTATCTCAATAGTAAACACAAAGCCTCCTTCACTGGATTAAACCCTTTGTACAGGGCGGTTCAACATCTTGACATTTCGAGAAACGATGTCAAAGCCTTTCTAGAAGCAACTGACGTTTACACACTACATAAAACTGCTATAAATAAATTCAAAAGACGTAAAATCCCTGTATTTAACATCTCGGATAGAGTCGAAGTTGATCTAGCTGATCTGGGTTCAATCGCCAAGTACAATGATAACTACAGATACCTTATGGTAGGCATTGATTGCTTTTCCCGAAAAGCTTTTGTGGTACCCATGAAAAGAAAACACGCTGCCGAAGCTACGAAAGCTCTCGAAATAATCATCGAACAAAGCAAACCTAAAGCCATCTGGTCCGATTTAGGAAAAGAATTTATTAATTCAAGTACCCAAAAACTTCTAAAGAAAAATAAAATCAAATACGGTTCTATGACGTCAGAAAAATTCCACTGTCCTTTTGTAGAAAGATTAATTAAAACTTTAAAACATCGAATATTCAAAATGTTGACTCATTTCAATTCTCATAGATATATAGATCATTTGACAGACATAGTTAAAGGCTACAATGCCTCTTATCACTCCGTAATAAAAATGGCACCCGATAATGTTTCCCCTTCTAACGTTCTGGAAGTCTACAAAAACATTTACAAACCTGAATTGAGTAATAAGCCTACTAAAAAAGATGTCAAATTTCGTGTTGGTGATTTTGTAAGAATAAGTAAGCTTAAACCAGAATTTTCTAAAGGTTATGAACCTAATTTCTCGACGGAAGTATTTGTCATTTCCTCTATTCTGAGTTTCAGAAAACCAGTGTTATATCGTCTGAAAGATTTGGACGACAAGCATATAAGCGGGTTGTTTTACTCTGATCAGCTCATTCGAACAGTGGAACCCAAACTGTTTAAGATAGACTCCATACTCAAGAAACGTAAACGTAAAGGGAAATTGGAATATTTTGTATCGTTTATCGGTTTACCTAAATCACAGAACTCTTGGGTAACAGCCGAAAATGTCGAGAAAATCTGAATTCTATTTAACGCTACCTAGCGACGCTAGTATGGACATCTACCCTAATAACACTATGGGTAGTTACATCACTAAACTACCGGATCCTATTAATTTACAAGGACAATGGGAAATTTCGTTAGTAGAGATAATATATACAAACAGCTTCTACAATGTAATATACAAAACCAATAAGAGAAAAACATCTGAAGATTCATTGGATGATGGCAACTTTAAAAAACCTAAAAACCCCAAGTCATGCGACTTAACATACCAGGTTGAACGAAAGATGCAAAACTGACCAGATACGAAATCTATCAGCTGCATAATATACCGGCTGGTCATTACAAATCACTAAACCACGTTGTGGAAACTATCAATACTTCCAAAGTATGCGAAAAAACAGCTTCTTTATTTCATATTAATGAAACGACGGGACATGTAAAACTAAAAACCGATGCCTCTGGTGATACAAAAATTATCTTCAAGACCCACAAATCATTAGCCGACATCTTGGGGTACAAAGACCATCTCAATATACAAGGTGTGAGCGATAGACCAGCCAGGCTAAACTACCACGTACCATCTCAATTATATATTTATTGCGACCTGGTAGAAGGGGAAATTGTCGGTAACATCCACGCCCCCCTCCTACGTATTATACCCATCGAAGACAAGAAACACGGGGATACCGTGTGCCTTACTTTTGTCTCACCCCATTACGTCCCTTTGTCAAAACATTATATTAGCGAGGTTGGCATTTATATAAAGGATCACATGGGTGAACCGGCTTTATTTCAGTTTGGGCTGTTGCACTGTAAAGTTCATTTAAGATGCGCAAGTCAAACGCGTTAGATAACAAAAGATGTGTCTACACGGATTATTATACTCAACAAGCGATGTCAGGTGGTGGTCTGACTTTTTACGTCGGCAAACAAGGACAACACGGACACGGACAAAATGGACACGGGATAGGGTCCTTCTTGAAATCTTTCGGAAGATACGTATCACCTTTCTTAATTAAAGGGGCAAAGTTCCTTGGTAAACAGCTTCTGGGCACATCTTCAGAGATTATAAACGATGTCGCCGCTGGAAAGGATCTGAAAACTTCCGCTAAAAGAAGGTTCACCGAAACGCTGGATGATGTACAACAACAATACGGTAGAGGAGGGGGTGGCAAACAAAAGAAAAGACTAGCTAAAAAGAAAAAAATACCAAAGAGAAAGAAATCTATAAAACAAAGCAACACAAACAAATTTAAATCAGATAAACGTAAACTTTCATTCAAAACGGTTCGTGATATTTTCTCTCCCTAAAAAATGACCGAAGCTTGCAGTACTGGTTTCGATATTTTCGCCACCCCTCCCCTTCAAACGGCCATCGAAAATTCCAAATGGGTTCCGTATCAACCTTTGACTTCCTTGAAAGGTGACCAACCTATTGAATTTGAAGTAACGTCTAGCGGTAGCGAATACGTGGACACAGCCTTAACAATGCTGTACACCAGAACTAAAATAGTAAATGAGGATGGAACCGCTTTAACAGCCACTGATGTGGTTGGACCCGTAAATAATTTCCAACACAGTCAATTTGAGCGTGTCGATTTGGAGCTGGGTGATTGCGCAACAACACCCGCTGCTAGTAACTACGCGTACACGGCTTTGCTTTCGGCTCTGACGTCATACGGTCCGGCGGCTAAAGAATCTCATTTGGGGGCTTCTTTGTTTTACAAAGATACAAGTGGAAGCATGGATTCGCTTACAGAAAATATGGGTTTTGTTAAACGACAGAAACTTACAGCATTATCCGAGGAAGTTGAGATGTATTCCAGCCTTTACGTAGACATGTTTAATATCCCTCGATATCTGATAAACGGCGTTTCTATGAAATTAAAATTACACAGAAGCAAACCTAATTTTTGTCTTATGGGTAAACTTCCCGCGGCAGGCACTGGTTATAAACCCGTCATCGTGGAAGCCATATTATACGTCTTAAAGTTGCAATTAGCCCCTAAAATTCTAATTGCTCATGAACAAGCCTTAAGTATTAAACCAGCCCAATATAGTTACACTAGAACGGAAACTAAAATATTTACAATCTCGCCTAATATCTTAAACACATCAATCGGAAACATCTACCTGGGTACCCAGCCCTCAAGGATTACAGTAGCTATTGTAAAGCATACCGCTTACAATGGAACATTGGATAGCAACCCTTTCGACTTTGGACATTGGAATGTCAATCATCTAGCAGCATTCATCAATTCCGAACAATACCCATCCAGAGCCTTAAGACCCAACTACAGTAAAAAGCAATTTGTCCGAAGCTATTACACTTTATTTTCGGGGTCAAACTGCCACTACAATGACAAGGGGAACAATATCTCTATGGACGACTTTGCCTCGGGTTACGCCATTTACTGTTTAGACTTAACACCTGACGGTTACGCGAGTCATTCAGATCATTGGAGTCCCACGAAACAAGGACAATTAAGATTAGAATTGGGATTTGAAAAACCCACACCCACTACTCTTAGTTGTATCGTATTAGCCGAATTCCAGGCTTTGTTACAAATAGATAAAAATAGAAACGTGTCAATCGTTTGTTAAACAAATAATGAACGCCGATCAGATAACACGCTTTCTACGATTCACACCACATTTCCTAGGTGTTTACCCAAGTGATTTATTACCCGAAAAAATTGACAAGTTTCCTTCATCTATTATAATAAATTTAGACAATCACTATAAAGACGGGTCCCACTGGGTATGCTGTTACTTTGATGGAAACAGAAGGGGTTATTATTTTGACTCACTGGCTTTAGGGAACTTTCTCCCCTCGATTAAAGAATTTGTTAAAAGAAATTCAAGAAAATGGTCCTTTAACAAAAGAAGACTTCAAAACTTGTCAAGTTCGACATGCGGACTATATTGTATTATGTATATAATACAAAGAACAAAAAGAAAGAGCCACAAATCATTCATGAAGCAGTTTGGACGAGATGGGTTGAAAAATGACGTCATTGTTACAAACATGTTGAAGCGCGCCCGTAAAGATTAACTTAATCCTTTTGTTAGAAAATACTCTTTGTAATCTCTTTTGTATTTTTAAAAAATAAATGTGTCATCCTTTTTTTAATACTGTTTTCTTTTATTTCATATATTAAGGAAGGGGGAAAGTAAAAAAGGGGGGGTAGTAAATTTAGGGGATATAACTCAGATAATGCGATCATCATATTCATTCAGCATCATGAACTCCGAGCTGCAAAGATATCATTCTTTTTACTCCTGGCCTCAAGATGAAAACTATAAAAAAGCTTTAAGCAGAGCGGGGTTTTATTCGTTACATACCGATGATCTAGTACAATGTTTCGAATGCAACGGGATTTTGCTAGCCTGGAAACCGACCGATAATCCTTACGAAGAACATTTAAAACATTTCCCTAAATGTAATTTTATCAGAGGTGGGCCTACTAAAAACATACCCTTTACCATTGATGAGACAGAAACGTACACTAAAAATATAAAAGTCAAGACTGAAGAAAAAACGCCTGAAAAACCTCAAGAACTTTATCACACCTTTAAAGTCAAAACTAAAGATCTCGAAAGATTAGTTTTGGAACTCTACGTTAGAAAACAACTTAACGCTTTGTATATCAAAGAAAAACTTAATGACTTACGTAAGATTTAAAAATAATATTAAAATTTATCTTCTTCCTTACGAAGATAGAAGGAATTATTTTAGAATAAATCAAATGCATTTTAAAATGAAAATTGAAAAAATGTCTTTAGTATTAGAACCGATACTTTTAAAGAAAATAAATAGTTTTTTACTTTATATTATGGTCTTTATTCCTACAAAACCATCTTTTATTATAAGCCTATACAATCAATCAAATCTTGACAGGTAAAGAGAGAGGAGACCGGGAAAAACCGACTCCTCCCCCTTGAGTGGCCGCCATCTTGGATCGGTATAATGGCTGCATATTCTCTTGCGACGAATCACAACAACGGTTGAAGCAACTTTAACTTCAGTCTGTGGAAGATTTGATTACTTATTTATAAATTACTTAGTTTTCAATTTAAACAGTCACAATTTTTAAACTCTTAATAAAACAAATTTTGTAAAATTATTAAAACTTTTATACCGAAACAAGCCACATACCAGTAGGCCTACTTCGCTATTGATTTGAGTTTCCAAAAATTCATACACTTTCGCCCAAAAATTCTGAGTGCCGTGCAAAAACCCGCATTTATCGTATAAATTATTCGTACGAGTTTCCAAGTTGTTCATGCCTTCCCAATTATATTCCTAACGATTTAGCCCCAAAATGCTACCCGTCAACGTATCCATCGGCATGAAATAAATGAACTAGAGAATTAACTAGCTATACTTTTGGGTAAATGTAGGTATATAAAAACACGCCATGCAGAGCCAGGGCCAACCTCTTGTTTGGCTAGGTATACAGGGTGTTTGTGAAAGGTCTATCAATAATGAAAGGGCGTATTTATTGGGCCATTTTGAGTCGAAAATGTTCTATGACATTTTGCCGTCCGAGCCACTGTTTTCAAGTTATGATTGGAGTAATTTACGGATGACCCCTTAAATTTAATTAAGAAATTGAAAGACAGCGCTAATTTAATGAAGGGGTCATCCCTAAAATATTCAAATCATAACTCGAAAACCGTGGCTCGGACGGCAAAATGTCATAGAACATTTTCGACTCAAAATGGCCCAATAAATACGCTCTTTCATTATTGATGGACTTTTCACAAACACCCTGTATAGGCCCGGCGTTCATTTGATAAGAAAATGGTGGGTAGACGATGGCCGCGGATTACACGGGCTATATTATGATGAGATTGAGTTGGCCCCTTTCATGTTGGGCCGCTTTGCCCGGCGGTCCGACCACCGCCGCAGACTTCGTTTCGATCCCATCCCCGGGCCGATGCTCTGTAATTAACGCATTCCGCTACGTCGGCACCCCGTTTTGGGGAAATAAGGGAACGGACGGATTTCGACATTCTTTTCTTACCAATACATACACCCAACATGAGAATAAGACGCGCGCCAAACTATAGAGCGGTAGCCCCTTATTTTCAAACGAAAATCATTTCTCGGGGTACTTCGGGTTTCTTTCCACTCTTTTTTGAGTCTCGTCTACTTTTTCGTCTACTAGTGAAAATATCGCAATAGTACATGTAAGTGTAGACGTAACTGCCAAAAATAATAAACAAGTCATCGCGGTATGACTACTCTCTGAAACAAAGAACGAATAGCTAGATGCATCTTAGATTTCCATGATCTCATACTTACCTGCAGCTGTGTCGTTATAATCTGAATTTAAACGTTCTCGGATCGTATATGGGTTCTTGCTCAACCTCAAACCGGTGTTGTCTTACTTTTAATTGGGAGTTTCCTATCTTGATTGTGATTTAACTCAAGGATCGACCTCCTCTTCGCCTCGTTAGCGCGCCTGCGCTGTAACATTTTGGGAACGACTGCCATACTTTGTATCCTATCCTGGATCAGACGGTTACCTTTGTCAATTTTAACTTATCTACCCATAATGGTAAAGGTAAAACCATTGTACAATGACCCGTTTTGTTTTTCACATGCCCGTGAGGTGCTAGTTTTAGTCCCGGGAATGAATCTTAAAACGTGTTCAGGCACATCGTGTAGGTCCGTTGCAGTACTTCAATTTAACTTGATCCATCTCCTCTATGCTGATCATTTCTATTTTTTTTTTCTTTTACTTTTTTTATTATATTTATCTCGGGGCTATCACATCTTGTTAGCCGCTGCCCGCAAGTTTAAGACGTATTACTCGGCTTCGTTTCAGGGCTATGCCGATTGATGGTTTCATCCCTGCAGGCCATAAAGGTGATCTAACGATATAGAGTGCAAAACGAGCTGTGAGGTTTCTCTAGGTTTTCAGGGAGAGAAGATGGGGGGAAGGAGGAGGAAAGACAAGAACCTTTAATGAAGTTATTTACGTAATAACGAAGGACTTTGGGTGTCTATCGTGACTAGCCTAATTGTTTGTCTGTTTCGATATACAGGGTGTTTGTGAAAAGTCCATCAATAATGAAAGGGCGTATTTATTGGGCCATTTTGAGTCGAAAATGTTCTATGACATTTTGCCGTCCGAGCCACGGTTTTCGAGTTATGATTTGAATATTTTAGGGATGACCCCTTCATTAAATTAGCGCTGTCTTTCAATTTCTTAATTAAATTTAAGGGGTCATCCGTAAATTACTCCAATCATAACTTGAAAACAGTGGCTCGGACGGAAAAATGTCATAGAACATTTTCGACTCAAAGTGGCCCAATAAATACGCCCTTTCATTATTGATGGACATTTCACAAACACCCTGTATATCGTTAGTAGGAGCAACCATTCAACAAATAAGTAAACAATAGGAGTGTCTTTCACGTGTTTAGATGAAGGTATAACGTAGGATGACTTCCGGTTTGGGGTTAGTATCAAATTAGCAATATCTTTGCTAATGACACGAGGAATGTCCCACTTGCAACTTTTCTAAATTAACCAATACACTTAACTGTCATTTAAAATAATTTTATACCTTACTTATCCTATAGATTTTTTTAGATTTATGTTTTAACAGTTTTTGCGCATTTGCATAAGATTGTTATTTTGGCTCAAGTGACTGATTTTTTACTGTATCCCCTTAAAAAGAGATGCCAAGCACACAAGTTAGGGTCGTGCACCAGCTTGTTTGTTAACGTAACTAGCGCCACTTTCCCCAGTACTAACAATCATTTGGTGTCAAAATTAAGTAATTATTCAATCCATCTTAAATTCACTAAACAGGAAGGCTTTCTTTAACGTAGTCCGTCAGCGCGGAATAATGACGCAAAATTCTCTAGATCTTGAGCCTCATATCAAGGTTAAAACCAACCGCAACATCATGAAAAGCGGCTAAATGATGTTATGAAACAATCTTTTGCTTCGAGTTTTTTTTCTGAACACCTCGGATAAAACTTTTAATTAAAGGTTACTCGATTTTATATCACATTTGAAAGATAAACGGAACAGGTATCTGGGTTTTCCACTGCTATCATTACTTACTTTCCTACATATGAGAGGCGCATCACGTGATTGTATGACGCGATCGCCGAAAATAATTCGATATTACCAACTAGTAGTTAAGCTCACCGCCGTTCTCCTAAAAATGGTGTCACTGAATTTAATTGAGTACAAAACCTAAAATAAAAAATAATCATTCTATGTTTGACGTCGATATTATATAATGGATCATACATACATAGATGCCTTTACCTTTTTAGTCTTACAAAACAAAAAGGCCTCAAGGCTTGCACGGTGCAACGAATACGGGAGAACGCTTTTTATCGATATAATATATCGTTAACTTACAAGAGTTTTAATGCAACGTTTTTTCATCATTTTTTATTTTCATTTCATCTAAAATCCATTTTAATTTTTTTTGGATTAGGTCTATGCATTAAAAGCAATTAACTTCTTGTATGGACCATTTCAACATTGAACAAAGAAATGCACGGGGAGACGCCTTAGGTTTATGTTGCTTCAACTGTCTCTCGAGGTATTTTTCATGCAGAATTTTCCCAAACTCGAGGTGGTCTATGTATTTCAACATTTATTTGATGTTATTCCATCACAAAAATTCCAATAATAATCTTTGTTATGTAGCAGATATTGTTTGGTAAAATAATACGAAATTCACTAACCGACTTGTTAAATCTTATTTCCATGGCTTATGGGCCATGCAATGGGTAAAACACCGTCCCGAAACCGAGGGATTTTTTTATTTATTTCCTCTCTTAAGGACGCTTTTGTAATTTTCTCAAGTGTATACTTAATAAGTAGTTAAAATCCACTAAAATATAGACCTACATAATCTGACGGAAAGATATAGAAAACTCTCAGGAAAAATTCCCTCTTTCTTGAATAAAGTTAAGTTTCAAAGAGTCCGTCCGAAAAGCGTTACCCAAGTTATAATCACGACCCCAAGGATATTTGCGTATTTATGTAAATATGAATTAACCTAGCTTGAAGTAAATACTAAATTGTCTAGACTTTCCGTAACAATTACAAGTAGTCAACATGGTAAGATAGGCATCAACAAAAGTTTAAAGATAAAAATCAAAAGTATACTTCATTGAAAAATGCTCGTGCCATGTAGTATGAGAAACTCCCCTTTTGCCTCTCAGAATGTGTCGACCCCCTCTGCGTATGGGATACAAGCTCTAGTGCCAAGAATAGATTTTCACACATGGAGGATTCATACCATTTACACCAGGAACCCGGGCTATCTGGAGGACAAAAGCAGACGAGTTTTTGTCCGCCAGATAGCCCGGCCTCCTGGTGTAAATGGTATGCCTCCTCCATGTGTGAAAACTATCTATAAACGTTTGGATCGCCACCCTAAGTACTGTTTTCTATAAACCTTTGACCCCCAAACTGCTCTTCTCTGATTGGTTAATTCACGAAGAGCTTGAGACTAGAGTCGTTTGCTTTGAACTTTTGGTATCAGTAATTATTCATTGGAATACCATATAAATTAAAATTAAAATAAAATCAATCAATCACAGATATAAATACAAAAATCATTATTTTATTATTCGGAAATAACAGGTATAGGCCTAGGACATACCTCAGTCATGGAACAACAAATTTATCATTTTTTTTTTAAACAGAACACGTTCTGCATATCAAATACCGGCAACATTATATGGATGAAAACATTATGCAAATATAACAATTTGATTCTTTTTCTTTGATTCTAAAAACATTTTAGTGTGTGGGTGTGAGTGAAATGGGAAGTGAAAATAAATTAAAACATGTATAAGGGGCGGGGCAATGGAGCGCGAAAAATATATATGAGACATTGGGGACTACGGCCAGCGTCTTCTCCGTTAAGTTAAAATGTCTAACTTTAGAATAATTAACTAATTAATTAGTTAGTAAACATGGTGAATGCTAGAGAGCTCTAGTCACGAGGAAAGACTTAAGTAATATTAACCAACTTTAAGTTAAGTACTAGTGGTTATATTAATTTTAAACCTTTTAAGCACCATCCATGGACCATCAATGTACCAAAAGTGACATTGCCTTCGTAAGATTTTAAATTTTAAATTAAAGTTCTGTTTGAAATGATTAAAAATAATTTTACCAAGTAATAAAAATGCTTAATTATTTTAATTTTCCATCAATTGTTTCATCTTAATGTGAAACATTTGAGGTGAAATTAGATAAGTTTTTTATGATTTAAATATATTAGTGCAGGATGGGAAGAATTAAAATTAATTAGACTAATCATTTAAGTCAGTATAAGATCACAGTTTAGAAGGAAGGACAATACCACTTGTATCTTAACTTTAAAATTCGTTGTCCAAAACAAAAACTAAAATTACATGGGGTGTTTAATTAATTAATTGACAGCCTAATTTAATTTAAACTTTTAAAAAGCGGCTTCAATAATTTATTTGTGCAATTTTTACGAAAATAGAACTGTTTAATATTTTTTTATATATATATTTATAATTAAATTTTCTTGAAGAATATCATCATAATAATTATTGTTATCTTTTTTTTTAATATAACACGATTTTTTTCACGGCAGAATTTATGTTAGTAAGTATATATGTAAATATACTA
>JAEQBA010001475.1:191719-237543 GCA_019434445.1 Phalangium opilio | reverse complement strand
TTTTCTTTGTGGTCCCGTGGTTTTATTTTTAAACTGGTCATTTGCCTGTATCATTATTGTGTAAGAGACAGCCTGGCAGCCCCGTATTTGTGTTACCCTGCCCATAGCCCACTAGATCACGCGTAACACTACGCAAGATGCAGAGCAGCGTCCGTGAGAATGGATCGAGTTGGCTATGCCCTGCCTGGCCAAGTCAGCTGACTTAGGTGAAATATTTATTACTCTATGCGACTTAATTCTAGACATTCTTGAACGAATCATCTTGTGAACATTTTATAAGACAGGCTCTGGCGCTGGGTTTTTTCCGAGCCAAATGCTTTTTAAATTTAAAAAAAATAATTTCAACCGTTTTTCCTCTCTTCAGAAATTACTAATGATAGTGTGTTACATATTTATCCAAAATTTATATTAATTAATTAAACATGTACATCCCTTTAATTTGTAATTTCGCGCTTGGAAGAGGCTGAATTAAAAATATTGATTTGATGACAGGGATTAGTGATAGTGTGATTGAATCTATCATTTATTTTACCAGCAAAAAACGTATCTTCGTAGCGGTAACCGTTGCCTGACGGCACCAGTCGAGAAACCAGGGAACGAAACCTTGTGCGTAGTTGCATTGATCTACTTTAAAGAACACAAATTGATTTAATTTAAACAACACAAATGATTTAATTTAAACAACACAAATTGATTTAATTTAAACAACACAAATTGATTTAATTTAAACAACACAAATTGATTTAATTAAACACACAATTGATTTAATTTAAACAAATTACCTTATTAGCGGCTATCGTTGGCCAATGGCACCAGGTGAAACACCTTAAAACGAACGCAACACGGCCAATTGTTCTCTAGTCTACAATAGTACAATCAGCCTGTCTTGAAACTTTTGACCGAGGCTTAGTGAAATCAGTGAATTTAAAAATTATCGGCTAAATCTTAACTTTAATTGGGACTAATTAACCCCTTCTTTAGATGAAAAGTGAAAAAATTCGCCTTAAGCTCGCCATAAACAGAGCGGACGACGCATTTAGTAAACAAAAAACTTCGCTCTATTAGCGGTAAAACAGCGTAAGACCAACAGTACGTTTCTCTATGATTTTAGCTAGGATTATACCACGTAAGTCCAACAGAATAAAAGGTCGTAAGTTTAAGTATGTGCTTAAAAGTACAAAAAGTAATACTTAGTATTAATTGTTTTCAATAAAACTCGAAAGGCACCAGAAAAATGTTCAACCTTTCATTTAAAACCATTTTCAGACCTATCGAATAAAAAGTCTTCAAAAAATGGTCGACCATTTGGCTATCACAGCAAACATTTCCCATGTTATTCCTATGGGAAAATTTCCCTTTTTTGCCAAAATGTCTGAATTTTTTTATGGAAATGAAAACCACCCTTAGCAACTTTATTTTCTATAATAAAAACTAATGGAGGGATCTCTTTGAAATTTTAACCACATATTAAGGGTCCGAATTTTAGTTCAGTGGAATGTTTTCAAAGCAGTAACCATGATAGGGCAAAAGTTACATCGAATCAAAAAACCACCCTTATACATTAACGCAGTATGAGGTCTTATCTAAGAGAGCAACCGCTCTCTCAGAATACTTTATAATGCAATAATTACCGGCAAACGGGAACCTTGCGTGAGGAACGTCCCGTGGGGCTCTTCAAAACATCCGCTTTCCATTTGGAACGGTTTACGCCAATTCGGATCTTTTTCACATACCTTATGGTACACCAGCACAACCGCTTCCGGGAAAAGTTCCCTTAGATTCGTACCAGGGCCTAGTTTCGCCTCTACAATGAATGAGCAATATCAAATTTTAAAATGTCATATTTGTCAACCTTAACAATGTAAGACTTACGGACTAGTTTCACAACAAAACAAATTATTGTGTACACGAAATAGTGTCTTTGTATCTTTCCGTCCTTTATTAGGAAAAGTTCGGAGAACTTCACAGTGTTATCCGAAATAGGTTTAAATATTGTTCGCGAAGGCCTGTAAACGTAAAAGGATGAAGTTTGTTTCTCGCTTATTGGTTGTAAACACTCACTGTTCCGATTCTCCGCTTTCGAACAACTGCTTAAAAACTTGCTTCCAAGTAAAGGAATGAGTACTTTTGCGAAATGACTCCATTTGTTCCCGGCTAGTCGGGAACAGTTGTATTGAGTCGGCATTGATAAACGTTTTTTGAAAAGTTAAAGCCATGGCGTCCACCAACTGGCTCGTGTTGAATAATTTGCTTATTGACCCCGGCATGGGCCTTTGTGCCATTTTGCAAGTTCTTCTTTAACGTAGCCAAAGGTAATAATGTTCATTTTGAAGACTAAACGATAAACGGATATTCAATGAATAAACGGAAGTAGGCACCTGTACTCAACAAAACTTATTACTTAAACGGCAATAAGTTTGCCGGTGTAATTATTATTAAAAGTCTTTGAATAAATCGGGGCTTTAAAAGGTTAGGTATGGCTAAAAACAATATTAGGTACGCGTTATTTTTTCACCCGAATAACATTCTCGGCCAAAGTGGTTTCGGCTAATCAAGAATGTTATTTGAGTCGAGCTTGACCCTGGTAATGTATGGCTAATAGTGTTAGCTTTATATTACCTTTTCACCCATACGACTCTTTCCCCATTAAAATAAAAACGGCAACCATCTACGTAGCTATACTAGCGTTGCCCATTCCATACAGATAAGAGGAATCATTCTGTAGCCTCCCCGACTCCCTTTTATAAGTCGGCAAAGATTGAGTGAGTAGCCCCTCGACTACCATTAAAAACAGGCAATGATTAAGCGAGTAGCCCCTCGACTCCTTATTAAATCTCCAAAGATAAAGTTAGTAGCCCCTCGACACCCACTAAAACAGGCAATGATTAAGTTAGTAGCACCTCAACTCCCTTTATAAATCGGCTATGAATAAGTAGGTTGCCTCTCGACACTTTTGAAATCGAAAATGATTGAGTTAGTAGTCCCTCGAAACGCCAATCATTACTTATGAATTAGTGAATAGCTCCTCGATGCCCTTTAAATATTACCAATTATTAAGTATAGGTCACCATTGAATAAGTGAGTAGCAACTCGAGTGAGCTTAAAAATCGCCAATGATTTAGCGAATAGCCCCTAGACCCCCTTTTGAAATCGCCTATGGATAGCCCCTATAGACTGCCTTTGACACGTAAGCGTTTGAAAGAGAATTTTTCTTAGGGTTACGAATAGCAAATACGTAAGCGATTGAAATGAAATTGGTTTAAATTTAAAATCAATTATAGCATTTCCCAACGGATGTCATTTAAAAAGTTTCCTAAAAAATATGTGGCATTGCGCATCCGCACCGCACTCTTATTTAAATCATGACCGCTTCTTTTCCGTTTTCTCTCTCGCTTTAAAAAGGCGAACGATACTTTTTCTTCAGACCAAGTGAAAGTAATAGCCCATCGTTCGATGTTCATCAAACGATGTAGTGAAAAACCATGGATAAAGAATGCGCGTCACCTTGAAATTTTATTATCACGACGCTACAGGATCGGCAACTCCCTATCTCGAACTACAGCTTATTCCGTATATACTCTGTTACAACAACGGTTGTCAGCACCTAGTTCGCCATGTAATTTAGCCTTGCGCGTGCTGACAAGAGGCTAAAACACTTCGGGATATTTTAAACGATTTCAAATCCTGAAGATCCTGAAGTTTTTCGACTCTTGACAACACGTACATGGCTAGGTTACATCGAGATATAGGTTTGCGCTTGCTGACAACCGATGTTGTAACATGAGTATATACAGAATAAGCTGTAGTTCGAGATAGGGAGTTGCCTATCCTCTAAAACTATCGCGCTACCTTTAAGATTGCTAAATTACAACCCATAAGCTGGAAAATGAAAAGCAAAAGCACGCGTCTTCTATTCATCGCATTCTATTCTAAATTCTGGGCACCCGACACCAGGCCTGTGCGAGTACTCGATCGAGTCTCGAAAATCAAAATTTTGGGACTTGAAAATTATTTCGAATCCTTAAAAATGTTCACTATTGGACTCGAGGAGGACTCGAACCGAGACTTGACGCCTTATCAAGTCCAAAATATTTACTCAGTGACCCGTAATTTTAAGTAGAGCGCCGCATCTAGTAGGGTTTAATCGATTTACAGTTTAGAATAGACCAGTGATTGGACAAAAATTTGACTTCAGCTAAAGTAATCAAGAAAACCAAATCCAAAAGTTAAACAGTTTTGTTACTGCGCGTCAATTTCGTCGTGAAATTTATACTTTGTTAGTAAAATTTATCCTTATTAGAAATTAATTTATTATAATTCTTGTATTATTAATTATGTAAAATTAAACTGGACTCGCACAGGCATACCCGACACCCTGGGAAATATACATCTTATCCCGCGTCTAATTGCCCCTCTTTCAATTTGAGAGATTCTACGCACTTTCCAAGAAGGACAATCGCGTTTAAAGATACTAGATCCCACGCATTTTTATAAAACAGCTCAATACATTCAAACAATTACCATTCAATTACTAATTTTAATTTATTGAGAAAATTAATTAACATGCGAGTATGCCTAATCGTAATAAAAACTATATAAAAATGACGAAAATCGCCGAGTCTTAGTGTTGTACTTACGATGACGTTTCTTGGATGCGAAGTCCTTCTGATCTTTCTTCACGAAACTTTTATTAATTGTAACAATAAGTTAAATTTGAAGAAAGTTTTTCAAACCAACAAACAACGCAAAGTAACTTTTTCAATAGAGCAAATTTTTAAAGGAAAAAAATAATATTTTGACGGACTATAGACGAAAAGATGACTTTCGAGCTAAACTTCTATAACTATAGTGTGATAGGTCGAATAGCCGCCTATGAGACGGAACTCGTAAGTCTATAATATGTATCGCATAAGTCTATAAGTTGTATCACGCGTCTAATAAGGAGTAATTTCAAAGGACTGTCAGATACTATTTCTCGGATCAGTTCCGCTCCACATAAACTTTGAAAACCAAGATTTTCAAACAATTCGCATTTTGAAATTTTAATTAATAACGAAATACTTCAAAGTAATACAGAATTGACTCTAACTTTAAAAGTGATACTTTCTCTTCGAATTCAGAATCAATTCTTTCATACGCTAACGCTAGGAAAAACCCAAAATTTGAAGATGTAATAAAGCGGGGAACATTAATTCAAAAATGATAAGAAGTTTGAACATTCCAAACTTACTTACTAATACTTACTTAGTATCCTTTTGTCCAGTTTACCTTCGTCAAATTGGAAAAGCTAGTAGCGAAAGAGCCCCATGCCCCTAGTTCCAACTTTGGAAATTTTCCGCGCTACAATTAATCCTCACTCGTAATGCTTTTTCCACGATGATCAAATTTCAAAAGTGGACTCGTTTCCGATTATTTCAAAGATATTTGCCCAGTATTTAATTGGCTGAATTTTACAAGATTAGTCGCGTATGTTTTATTTCAATCTTGAGGCGTATTTCGTAATTTTACGTTCAAAGCTGATAGAAATGCTTTGAAACCGACTCTAGCACTACCGCGAAATTTATGTTGGAAGTAGGGGCGCTTTCGTTAAAAGTTTTTTTAACATGGGTCGCGAGTAAAGCTGGCAGGCCTTCTACTCAAAAGTCATTGGGAACTCGGTATCTGCTTGGACTGGTATCTGGCTGGACTTTACCCCTTTACTGTTCACCCTTTTTTAGCAAACCTGATGTTAACTTTACGAAATAAGAATAAATAGAAGTTACCCAATCAGCGTAATTAGAAGAAGTCCACCTCATGTTAACATAACCCAATAACCATAAACCCACCTGATGTTAACGCAACCCAAAAACCGTGAATATGAATTAAAAGTAACGCACTTGATATTAACATAACTCAATAATCATAACTCTGTATGTCGAGAGATTTACGGCACGCGGATCAGTGATAATTTTAAATTATTTGTGCCGTTAAATCGAGTCAAATGTGTCTTAAACTGCTTTAATTTACATGAAATGTGCGTTCGATTGTCCTCTGTGTTAAGGTTTAAAGCTCCGCATTTCAAATTTGGCTCCCACGAAAACGATTGGGCGCTGTTTGGCGCATGCGCTCTGATTCCGTTGCCTGTCCTCTCTACACGGCGACTCGGCGAGTGTCTTGACTGTCGTCAGCTATAAGGCCTAGACTTAACGAGGCAAGTTCTTAATTACGGTTCTAAATGAAAATTAACGCCTTAAATTAAGTGTTTGAAGTTGGTATATTACATATTACTTACTCGGTTCGGCTCTTCTAACGGCCAGCCTTAAAAGAAAAGGTCTAGAAAAGGCTAAACATTCATTCGCCACATTTTAGCCTGCGTTGAAATACGAGTGGCTAAAAGTAAACAATGTTGATATCTCTTAATTTATTCGAGAAACTTAACTCGATTCGTCTTAAGTCGACCGTTTCTTCGCTCGGACGCTGTTTGGTTACGCTGGGATTGATTCCGCCGGTTGCCTTTCAAAGTTACCTTACATTTACACTATTACAGATTTGTATATCTTTGGATTTAATGTTTGATGATTTTAATTAATTTAGCATTAATTACTACAATCAAGAACCTCGAAAGGAGTTAATTGGGCATCGGGTAGAGTTATACTGGCCTTAGTACCATTAAATTGTTGTTTAATATTCATTTTTGCCTCTAGTTGAGATTTCCATTCTGCGGTAACGTTTGATGAATTTGACTGATTTTCAGTATTATTATGAATAATGGCCATAGGCGTAGAGTTCTATAGGCCCGTGGGGCCCGAGCCCCCCCAAAAATTTTAGAAGTGGCCGCGGGCCCCTCCAAAAATTTGTCGTTCATAATACAGAAATCATGAAGGTAGTAACCTCATAAAAAAATTTTGCGTTTAACTGACTGCAAAAGAACCATTAAAACCACTACAGAGCAGTGTTTTCCGAACAGAATAGTTTTATTTTGTTCTGTAAAATGGAAACAAGACGACCCAAAGGCTGGGCCATAGTTATAGCCACATCGTTATCTCCTTAATTATTCTTACTTCAATAAATTTACTTCTGTTATATATGTAATAGTGCGACATAAACAGAAAACTTGAAATTTACTTATGTTATAATTGTAATAACCCGGTTCCAAGAAACTTTTTCTTTTAAAATTCCCCACGATTTCTTTGAAAGTTGAAATAGGGGAGTGGGATTAAAAGCGTGATATACTTGTCGACGGGTGATATTTTGAAGGGAGTATTAAACCTTCCATTTTAAGGTTATATCATAATCCTCTCTCCCTCGCTTGAAACATAGAGCAAATGTGAAACAATACTTAACCTTATAATTATTATTAGTAAGTAGGGGGGCTCGCGCCCTAGCACCGATGCCAAAGGCATATTGTGCAACCTCGTAATCAGGCCTTGAATAGACCTGTGGCCACAGCGTAGCGAAGAATTCGCTCCACTGTAATAGAGGAGACCCGCGAGGGTTCCAAAGTGTGTGAATCAAAATATTCTAGTCTAAGCGAGGCGAAGCGGTCACACTCGCAAAGTACGTGACCGGATGTTTCTTCCTTCTCCTGACACGACCTGCAGAGAGGGTCGTCGGCAAAACCCATCAGATGGAGGTGCCTATTAAGCCTACAGTGTCCGGTCAGAAGACCGGTAGCCAGCCTAATATCCCATCTGCTGAGCGATGCTTAACCTTACTAGTACAATTTAATGCAATGCTTAATTCTCTCATATTCACTCTTACTTCAATGACGAACGAAAAATATCACCTCACCAGCCCATTGGCTGGTTTTCATGATTTTCACGTCAATAAAATTTAGATACTACAACAATTTAGTTGACCGTTGACACAAATAATGGAAGGAAAGAGGGATGGGATTGAAAAGTGCAACTGGTCTTCTGAAAATAACCCGTTTTTAGCATGATCTAATCTAGTATAGTCAGAAGCCGATTAGGCTTTAGACTTGAAGTACGTAACATGTGCCATTGTGCCTGGAGGAGCTACACGATATTCTCTAAGCTCCTGGGAAAAGACCCCCCCCCCCCCACGCCCATTATGCGGAGGAACATAGTTCGGTAAGGCGGTTCCTTCGGATCGTAGAGATCCTTCCGCTTTAAGAACCGATTTACCTGGTACATAAATTAGGGAACTACTATAAAAACTGAATACACAATACCAAAGATTATTTGGGAGTAAGGCACGAAGATTTTATCAATCTGGGTAGCTTTTGCTTAGACTATTTAAGACGCCGTGTATCTGTTTTTTTTTACGAGGATTTTTTTCTGTTCTCGCGGCTACGGCGAGCCCAGCCGCTGACGGCTCGGGAATCTGGATACCGCCGATACCTAGCCGAGGCTTATTGTAGTTTTCGAGTCTACTATTATTCGCAGAGCTATTTTTCTTTTGAAATTAAAAAATAATCTTATAATATTTAGTTGAAGACTTATAAAATGACCCGAAAATTTTCGAAACTTGATCTTTAAAACGTTTAATATAATATAACGACTAACGAACGATACCGCAAATTTGCCTTTCGAGCTTCCCGGTTATGTCGCCGGCGAGGTCGAGTCTAGGTCCCATGCAAGAAAATAGTAATAGTCGTCGCTGATTGGTCTGGCATAAAAGAGGCTATCTACGGTTAAGGGACTTATGATTGGTTAAGCGCTTTTTTGTTCGTCTGTTTAGTTTTTACATAGGGAATGTCATGAAATCTATGGAAAAGTGGGACTTACGTACTTAATGTGTGAAGCATAATCCGCCTGTGGAATAGTGCGACGAATGTAAGGCCAGGGATGCCAGATTATTTAAGAGGGATTCGAAGGGAGACGGAAATTGCGACAGAGTTATCGGCGTGTCATGCGCAGTACAGTCTACCGGACTTCTAGATTCAAATTTATGGTTGAGTAAATGTTACGTCCCAAATAAGCTAGGATCTGTTCAGTTCATTTTGACGTAAAGGATTTTCAAAGAGATCTTAAAGCCGAACTAATGAATTTAATGCCCAAGAAAACTTTGAAAGCAAATGCTGTAACGAACAGAGTTGTACCTGAGACTACAGTAGATATAACAAACAATATTTCCAAATTTCCTGTTATTACAAGCCCTGTAGATGTCTCAAACCAAGGAGGCTCGTGTACAAATAAGGGTCAGCCACTAGCTAGTCAAAATCTCAACCCAAGGGCATTTTACGGAGCACCTGATACTTTCCAATTTGACACTGATGTACAGTCGTGTCCAAAAAAAACTTTCTCTCGCGCGACGGCTTGTTTAACAATTAGCTACACCAAAATTCGTTCTCACTGAGTACCCATTAAAAATGAATACGTATTAGGTTTAATAAAAAACATAGGTCGTGAAAATAACAGAATTAATCTACTAAACGTAGGGTTATTCATACTGGAGGGGATTTGAACACCGCAGAAAGGGTTAGTGTCACTAAGAATGTTTAATATCAAATAAGACGTTAATGCCATGGAATCTCTAAACCGCTGTCACTGTATTACTTTGAAGATTTATCGAACGTTTTCACCGGAGGTGCCAGACAATTTTACCCTTTGGTGGCTCCAAAAAGCCAATCTATTTATGGCATCAAGACCAAAGTCACATTGAAGGTTACAGAATGAAAGCTCACTCAACCACGTTTATTTTGTCATTATGGGCCCCATGACAGGCTTCAATTGTTTACTATTCAGGCAACTATACTTCAACGCGAACCTTGTAGGGTATCAGGCCATAGAATGGGGGAACCATGGAATTTGTGGTTGATTTCATGGCACCTTCTTCCCCGAAATGCTCTTCTGTTTCGTTCGTGCATTGTGGCACTTAATGGGAGGGTGAAGAGGAAAAACCAAGTCATTCGTTTCATCCATTCTTTTACTAATTATAAGACCTATATGCATAGTTAATCATTCAGGAAATATCTCCGAGCTATTATAAAGATCAAAATAGTTTCACATTTCACTGTTAAACGCAGCGCCTCCAACCAAGCGAACAAAATACTCCTAGCATACTCTTTGTCGCGCGTTACGTTTTTGACATCCCGCGCATTGTTTATCACTTCTCGCGTTATAATTGCTCTCGAAAATAGCGCGTGCCACATGTGTTTGGTTCGCAGTAAGGCAGGGCGTGACAAGATATTATTGATGCGCAGCTATTTAACCATGAAATCTGAATCTACAACTTAGAATTTTTAATAAGTCGGAGATATTTTCTGAACGGTTGACTATTTAGATTGGTCTTATAATTAATGGAAGATTCGATAAAAATGCACTTGATCTTCCTCTTTACCCTCCTGTTAACACCCTTGATCTGAAAGTTGGTGCGCTGGAAAGTTCAGAAGTATAACGAATTTGATTAGAATTTATGTCTTCACGATGACTAAGAAATTGGTGGCTCTATAATAATAGAGAGAGAGCACACCATATCTTGCAACGTCACGGGTCTCTATCTCTTACGTCGGTGTCATCCCCTCTACCGAGGGAGCACAGTACTCGCTCATGAAAACGCTCCACCAGTAGAGGGGTTGCACGACGGCGCTTGTTCTTTCCCTCCCTGGCCATTGCTGTCTCCCTATATGTCGTGTTAACAATACATTCTAGGTGTTCATTTATGGCCTATAATTCAATCGCCTAAGAGATTTGTAACGGATTAGTTACCCTTCTTCAGTAATTCATATTATTGTCACGCATACCAGTTTATTTTATGTTTTTGCATATCAATTCAATTTAATTGAAAACCTTTTTTGTTTACCCCTTTAAAATATCATTTGAAATCTTGTTTACATCCATGGCTGGATTACCCCAAAAGAGCTGGTTACCCTTTGCGCGAGCCGGAACGAATGCCCTGTGTCAACCAGAACGACCCGCCACTCTTTTAACGGCAAATTAAACCAGAACCTCCTGCGACCCCTGTAAACCGAATCGAATCACGAGCTCTCTGAGTGCCAGGTGAATACGAGCTCAGACGAATACTAAGAACAACATCACCTGACCCGGCTCAAACGATGAGAGGTTTTAAGAGGAAGAAAGGTTACCAGATAGGAGATTCTAGTATTTTTACCCTCTGAGGGACCAGGCTGGTCAACGACGGATGCGCGCCTAAGACTTCGTGCCCGCTAGATCTATCTATGATAGACGTTGAACAAACTTAAGTGCCGAGAAATCTAACTCCACCACCCGAAGACCGTGCCCAGGACATTACCGTCTCATATAAACTATACGGAAACGACTTCTAAGACCGCGCCGAGAAACCCCTGTCTTCGTGGGCCAAGATTTGCCACCCAAGATAAACTATATGTGCGCAAATGGTTCGAGCAGTGCCGTCCGCGAGATTACGCTCTAAACAATTTAATCTAAAACAATG
Source organism: Phalangium opilio (assembly GCA_019434445.1). Lineage (NCBI taxonomy): Eukaryota > Metazoa > Arthropoda > Arachnida > Opiliones > Phalangiidae > Phalangium > Phalangium opilio. Next base: position 226,185 of record JAEQBA010001475.1, on the reverse strand, counting down.
TGCGCGTAGGACCACCTACCACAAGTTCCGTAAAAGCCGGCGTCATTAACGTAACTCCCGTAAAACAAGGGTATCCAGCCATTCCCCCCTTCTATGTAATGTGTATTATAGTCATTTAACATATGATGCATAATTATCTTATCATTAATTGCGTTTTATTATTAGTATCGCGTTACCATTAAGTCTTGTCCTAAAAGGATTGTCTTAATAAATACAGTATAAAGTCATATCGGCCCGTTGTCCATATTATTAACCAATGATGACACTCTTCAATTATTCCCCTAGACAACTTAACCAACATTAAACTAAATTCTAAAACCCTCTAAAGAAAAGTCTCCCAGATTACACATGCAAGTTCCCTAAGAGATGTTACACTGGTGTTACAGCTATTGTGTTCAACAATCCTCAAGTCACGAGTTGAAGTTTCCACACCTTTGACTGTTTTCTTCCAAACCGTTTTAATGGGTCACATATCTGGATAACGTTCAGAAAGGTAGGCCATTGTGAAACGTAAATCCGGAGAATAGTTGTCAATGATATGTGTAAATAATCGTAGTCAATGATGTTCTACGTATATATTTGTCCGATTTAAAACGCTATTAATGCAATGCCAACTATACCTCTACCTCTACGGAAGTATTACGTATCCTCGAATTACGTCGTTTTTGAGAATAAACGTCTTGTGGTTAACACCTGCAGCATCTCTACCTCGAAAACCTTACATTAGTGATTAGGAATTGAGGAGCAAGTATAGATTCGCCACGTATGACGACTTGACTCCATTTATTCCACCAGTGGAATATCCGGCAAAATGACGACGTTTCTGCTCTTGTTGAAGCTTGAGGAAAGTGTTGGTTTCGGTTCCATGTCCTTGATAATAAATTACTCTTAACACGTATACACGTATTTGAGAAAGTTAAATTTAAAGGCGGATTTACGGCGAAAAGGGTTCTAGTCACACTGAAAACCGAGCATCGAACTAACAATGGGCGACCGTGCTGCAAAATTTGAGGGGTTCTAGGCAAACTGAAAAGCATGCAAAGCGGTTCTAGTCAAACTGAACAATCGTTTTTCATCGAGACTGAGCGAAAATTCGGGACGGGACCAAGTTACGCTCTATTGTTCTTCTTCAGAATGACTAATACCCCTCAAATTTTGCAGCACGGTCGCCCATTGTTAGTTCGATGCTCGGTTTTCAGTGTGATTAGAACCCTTTTCGCCGTAACTCGGCCTTTAACGAATTTAAACTACGGAACATCTAGGGCGCTACACGCTTTACTATCGTTTTCTTATAACTATTCCCACTAGAATATATAAATAAAAAAGGTTTAAGGTGCAAATGATGCAACTCCAAAGGTTATTAAACAGCGGTTGTTTTTACTATTGCCAGGCTTACTATAAAAGCTACAGCTGATGAAAGTGATATAACATTCATAATGCCACGTCTAAGTAGCCAAGATCGAGCGAGGTTGATCGCGCTGCATGAAACCGGTCGAAGTGTCCCACAAATAGCTGATCTACTTAATTGTTCTCAACCAACTGTTCGATATTGGATAGCCGCTCATGCTGAAGATGGACGTTTAACTGATAAACCACGAGAAGGGGCGCCAAGAGTGACTACCCAGCAAGATGATGAAATCATTTCAGCTATTGTGTTCAACAATCCTCAAGTCACGAGTCGTCCTATTAAGGTTCTCCTGGACTTGGAAGCATCAGAACAAACCATAAGAAGAAGAATTCGTATGTCCGGTCTACGAAGTCGTATTGCTGCCAACAAACCTTTCCTTAAGCCTGAACATGAGCGTCAACGTCTTCATTTTGCGCAAACGTATCAACATTGGGGTAATGAATGGAATCAAGTAGTCATAAGTGATGAGTCTACCTTTTGCTCGAGTCTTGATCATCAGTGTCGGGTTTGGAGGGAAAGAGGTTGCAGATATGAACCGCAAAACGTTAATTCGCAGAAAATGAGTGGCCGCTTTTCGGTTCCCGTTTGGGGATACATAACTTCCGAAGGACTTGGGAGTTTGACTCGCATTGATGGACATCTGAACTCTGCAAAATATATAGATATCATAGAGCATAGTTTTTTCCCTCATGTCCTAGACCATTATTTTCCGGATGGCCTCTTTACGTTCCAGCAAGATAATTCCAGGATACATACTTCACGCGCAACGATGGCATACTTTTCTGATCGGCATCCTGAATTGGAACTTTTACAATGGCCAACTTGTTCACCAGATATGTCACCCATTGAAAACGTATGGGCGGAAATGAAAAAGGTGTGGCCGCTATGGATATTACTCCAAACGATCCCGATCAGCTATGGGACATGGTGCGGGCTACGTGGGACGAAATAGGAGAAAGGCCAAATTATTCCGAAGAACTGTTTGCGTCCATGCCAAGGAGATTGCAAAAGGTGATAGACGTCAATGGAAAGATGACGAAATATTAAATTAAATACAATTAATAAAACGTAATTGAATAATAACGTAATAATAATAACAAAAAGTCTTCGATACATTTATCTGTATTAAATAAATGTCAAGGCAAATGTGAGAAATTAAAATAGCTTCGAGATGTGTCACTGGTATTTCTTTGGTTTCTTTTATGTTAATTGAAATTATACATCAATGCCTTTGTGTCAAGTCGCGTTTAACTTCAATTAGCGAAGCCATTTTACCATTGACGTCTATCACCTTTTGCAATCTCCTTGGCATGGACGAGAACAGGTCTTCGTAACAATTTGACCTTTCTCCTATTTCGTCCCACGGAACCAACACCATGGCCCATAGATATTCTGGATCTTTTGGAGTAATATCCATAGCGGCCAAACCTATTTTCATATTCGCCAATAAGTTTTCAATAGGTGACATATCTGGGGAACTCGTTGGCCATGGTAAAATCTCCAATTCAGGATGCCTGACAGAAAAGTATGCCACCGTTGCGCGTGACGTATGTATCCTGGAAGTATCTTGCTGGAACGTGAAGAGACAATCCGAAAAATAATTGTCTACGACATGAGGGACAAACTATGCTCTAAAATATCTATATATTATTCACAGTTCAGATGTCCATCAAAGTGAGTCAAACTCCCAAGTCCTTTGGAAGTGATGTATCCCCAAACGGGACCCGAAAAGCGGCAGAGCATTTTCTGCGAATTATCGTGTTGCGGTTAATATCTGCAACATCTCCCTCCAAATCCGACACTGGTGAAGAAGACTCGAGAAAAAGTTAGACTCCTTACTTATGTCTACCTGATTTGGTCAAAATGAAGACGTTGACGCTCAAGTTAAGGCTTGAGAAAGGTTTGATGGCAACAATACACTTCAAAGACCGGACCATTTATTCTTATTGTTTGTTCTGATGTTTCCAAGTCCAGGAGAACCTTAATGGGATGACTCGTGACTTGAGGATTGTAGAACACAATACCAGTGTAAATTCTCTTAGGGAACTTGCATGTGTGATCTGAGAGACTTTTCTTTAGAGGGTTTATGAATTTAGTTTAATGTTGGTTAAGTTGTCTAGGGGAATAATTAAAGAGTGTCATCATTGGTAAAGAATATGGACAACGGGCCGATATGACTTTATACTGTATTTATTAAGACAATCCCTTTAGAACAAGAATTAATGGCAACGCGATACTAATAATAAAACGCAATTAATGATAAGATAATTATGCATCATATGTTAAATGACTATAATACACATTACATAGAAGGGGGGAATGGCTGGATACCCTTGTTTTACGGGAGTTACGTTAATGACGCCGGCTTTTACGGAACTTGTGGTAGGTGGTCCTACGCGCACATTGTTTTAGATTAAATTGTTTAGAGCGTAATCTCGCGGACGGCACTGCTCGAACCATTTGCGCACATATAGTTTATCTTGGGTGGCAAATCTTGGCCCACGAAGACAAGGGTTTCTCGGCGCGGTCTTAGAAGTCGTTTCCGTATAGTTTATATGAGACGGTAATGTCCTGGGCACGGTCTTCGGGTGGTGGAGTTAGATTTCTCGGCACTTAAGTTTGTTCAACGTCTATCATAGATAGATCTAGCGGGCACGAAATCTTAGGCGCGCATCCGTCGTTGACCAGCCTGGTCCCTCAGAGGGTAAAAATACTAGAATCTCCTATCTGGTAACCTTTCTTCCTCTTAAAACCTCTCATCGTTTGAGCCGGGTCAGGTGATGTTGTTCTTAGTATTCGTCTGAGCTCGTATTCACCTGGCACTCAGAGAGCTCGTGATTCGATTCGGTTTACAGGGGTCGAAGGAGGTTCTGGTTTAATTTGCCGTTAAAAGAGTGGCGGGTCGTTCTGGTTGACACAGGGCATTCGTTCCGGCTCGCGCAAAGGGTAACCAGCTCTTTTGGGGTAATCCAGCCATGGATGTAAACAAGATTTCAAATGATATTTTAAAGGGGTAAACAAAAAAGGTTTTCAATTAAATTGAATTGATATGCAAAAACATAAAATAAACTGGTATGCGTGACAATAATATGAATTACTGAAGAAGGGTAACTAATCCGTTACAAATCTCTTAGGCGATTGAATTATAGGCCATAACTGAACACCTAGAATGTATTGTTAACACGACATATAGGGAGACAGCAATGGCCAGGGAGGGAAAGAACAAGCGCCGTCGTGCAACCCCTCTACTGGTGGAGCGTTTCCATGAGCGAGTACTGTGCTCCCTCGGTAGAGGGGATGACACCGACGTAAGAGATAGAGACCCGTGACGTTGCAAGATATGGTGTGCTCTCTCTCTATTATTATAGAGCCACCAATTTCTTAGTCATCGTGAAGACATAAATTCTAATCAAATTCGTTATACTTCTGAACTTTCCAGCGCACCAACTTTCAGATCAAGGGTGTTAACAGGAGGGTAAAGAGGAAGATCAAGTGCATTTTTATCGAATCTTCCATTAATTATAAGACCAATCTAAATATATAAAAACGTCTTGGTTTGGACCAAGGCCGAAAAAACAAACGATATGTGTGAGGTTTATCAATTGACTGAAGTTCAGATATTGAAATTTTTTCTAGTTATTTTTATACACTCAATCCTTAATCAATATTTAATTCAATCAACTGATTTTACTGTTAATCGACCTAGTCCCTCTAAATTAATTGAAAAAATTACATATCTACGCTTTTTCAAGAACAATTACATTTTCCGAAAACATTTTATCATGAAATTAATTTATCATCTTGAGGATACAGTATTGAATATTTGAAATGTTCTACTGGATGTCTAAAAAAAGCAAGCGAACTTTGGCATAACTCGAATGGAAAATATAAATATTTGATCGTGGATGCCAAACAAGGGTGTTGCGCGAATTCATACATTTAATTTCGTATATCGAAATGCTACATTTCTATTGTCGCCTCTTTGATGGTAAAGTTGCACTGGAACTTCCTTTTCCGTACTTAAGAATTTCTTGGTCATAACTCAGTCTATGGTAATATTGGCTGAGCGTGTTGCGACAGCTCAGATGACCCATACACTGAAACCACTGGTGATTATAAAATGCCATATATTGGGAAAATAGAGGAAGGGAGGGGGTGTCGGAGTTAAATGTGACCTTCTTGGCATAACTAGTAATGAATGATGTGTTTAACCATATTATTTCCGCGGGAAATGAATATAACAAGTCTGAGAAGTATTTCTGTTCATGTGATCTTTACCCTTTACCACACAGGATAAACTTTGTTGCTTTGTCTTAAGTAGACGACATTCACTCTAAACGACAGTCTTATCAACAACTTAAAACAGATTTAAACTTCTTTTGGTGCAAACTTGAAAATTTGTCAAGCCAGCAACAATTAAAACTATGTCGGTCAAGATGCTCACAAGTTAGTGAGCATCGACACGAAATTCCTTCAAAATAATTAATTTCATGATAAAATGTTTTCGGAAAATGTAATTGTTCTTGAAAAAGCGTAGATATGTAATTTTTTCAATTAATTTAGAGGGACTAGGTCGATTAACAGTAAAATCAGTTGATTGAATTAAATATTGATTAAGGATTGAGTGTATAAAAATAACTAGAAAAAATTTCAATATCTGAACTTCAGTCAATTGATAAACCTCACACATATCGTTTGTTTTTTCGGCCTTGGTCCAAACCAAGACGTTTTTATATAATATCTGTCGCTTCAGTCTTAATGTAATTAAATTTTGAGTAATTATGTTTTCTTTACCGCTTATTATTATGTCCAATTACGATGGTCAAAAAATGTATCTAGGCGGACGAGATAACCACTACACTACACATACCAGGTAATACTGAGATTCCGAAGAGATCTAGCTTATTATTATGTCGAATCACGATGGTCAAAACATGTATCTACCAGGGCTCGAACCCGGGACCTTCCGCGTGTAAAGCGGACGTGATAACCACTACACAATGAATACTTGGTTATTCTGAGTTTTCGAAGAGATCTAGCTTATTACTGTGTCCAATAACGATAGTCAAGTCATGTATCTACCAGGGCTCGAACCTGGGACCTTCCGAGTGTAAAGCGGACGTGATAACCACTACACCATAGATACTTGGTTTATCTGAGTTTTCGAAGAGCTCTAGCATTATTATTATGTCCAATAACGATGGTCGAAACAAGTACTTCTGTAATTAACTAAAATTAACATACTTAGACTTATTTTTTTCTGATTAAACTAGCCGATCGCACACCCTGAATACTTAATTGTTAAATTAAGAGTATTCCGAAAAGTAACTTCGCTGTAGTTTTTCAGTTAGAGGTGGTTAAATATCACGAAAACCCCATGTTAATCTCCATAGGAAAATTGGAAAAAGCATGTGAATTTTGCTTTAACGTTAAAGAAGAGTATCAAGTCATATCTACAAGGGCCTACCGGCCCTGTAGAATAGACAACCGTTCAGAAAATATCTCCGACTTATTACAAAATTCTAAGTTGTAGATTCAGATTTCATGGTTAAATAGCTGCGCATCAATAATATCTTGTCACGCCCTGCCTTACTGCGAACCAAACACATGTGGCACGCGCTATTTTCGAGAGCAATTATAACGCGAGAAGTGATAAACAATGCGCGGGATGTCAAAAACGTAACGCGCAACAAAGAGTATGCTAGGAGTATTTTGTTCGCTTGGTTGGAGGCGCTGCGTTTAACAGTGAAATGTGAAACTATTTTGATCTTTATAATAGCTCGGAGATATTTCCTGAATGATTAACTATGCATATAGGTCTTATAATTAGTAAAAGAATGGATGAAACGAATGACTTGGTTTTTCCTCTTCACCCTCCCATTAAGTGCCACAATGCACGAACGAAACAGAAGAGCATTTCGGGGAAGAAGGTGCCATGAAATCAACCACAAATTCCATGGTTCCCCCATTCTATGGCCTGATACCCTACAAGGTTCGCGTTGAAGTATAGTTGCCTGAATAGTAAACAATTGAAGCCTGTCATGGGGCCCATAATGACAAAATAAACGTGGTTGAGTGAGCTTTCATGCTGTAACCTTCAATGTGACTTTGGTCTTGATGCCATAAATAGATTGGCTTTTTGGAGCCACCAAAGGGTAAAATTGTCTGGCACCTCCGGTGAAAACGTTCGATAAATCTTCAAAGTAATACAGTGACAGCGGTTTAGAGATTCCATGGCATTAACGTCTTATTTGATATTAAACATTCTTAGTGACACTAACCCTTTATGCGGTGTTCAAATCCCCTCCAGTATGAATAACCCTACGTTTAGTAGATTAATTCTGTTATTTTCACGACCTATGTTTTTTATTAAACCTAATACGTATTCATTTTTAATGGGTACTCAGTGAGAACGAATTTTGGTGTAGCTAATTGTTAAACAAGCCGTCGCGCGAGAGAAAGTTTTTTTTGGACACGACTGTACATCAGTGTCAAATTGGAAAGTATCAGGTGCTCCGTAAAATGCCCTTGGGTTGAGATTTTGACTAGCTAGTGGCTGACCCTTATTTGTACACGAGCCTCCTTGGTTTGAGACATCTACAGGGCTTGTAATAACAGGAAATTTGGAAATATTGTTTGTAATATCTACTGTAGTCTCAGGTACAACTCTGTTCGTTACAGCATTTGCTTTCAAAGTTTTCTTGGGCATTAAATTCATTAGTTCGGCTTTAAGATCTCTTTGAAAATCCTTTACGTCAAAATGAACTGAACAGATCCTAGCTTATTTGGGACGTAACATTTACTCAACCATAAATTTGTGAGGTTCTTTAAAGAAAGTTTCAATTAGATTACACGATATCCCTAATATAATAAATTTCATGATAAAATGTTTTATGATAATGGAATTTTTGTTGAAAAATCTGAGATAAGTAATTTTTAATTTCAATATTTTATAGGAAATAAGTCCATTACCAGTAAAATCAGGAGATTGAATTAAATTCTTAAAAGTAGTAAAATACGGATTGTCTTTAAAATTCAATAGACAAAAAAATAATAGCCGCACTTCAGTGAACAGGAAGAACTATTATCGTATGGCGGTATTTTTAAGTATTCGTCTTTTGATCAAGAAGTGGAAGACGAATCTGTGCAATTTCCTCCGAAATCCAAGCTAGCAAATTCTGATATTTTGGCACCTCATGTACTGGTTGGGGATGAAGCCTTTCAGTTAATGCCCAATTTTATGCGTGCTTTCCCAGGCAAACACCTAACGACTCAAAGATGAATTTTCAATTACTCAGAGCTAGGTATGAACTATAGTTAGAATTTTGAAGACCAATAAGTAATTTTACTATCGGGGAAAAAACTAGGGATGCACCGATATGGGTCCAGCCGATATATCGAAAACTCGAAGCGGATATATCGGCCGATATTATCGGCCCATAAAAAAATAATATTTCCCCATGAATATCGTTTCCAAGAGTACAATCAGCATTATTTAGGACCATTTACGTTTTTTCTTTGTTTTATTAGAGACGCGTGTCACATTTCTTTCGTTTAATGTGGTACCGATACATATTTTAGCCTTAAAAGGACTGCAAAGAAGGCTTCGGCGGGTGGGTAAAAACTATTTGAAATACGTCACAGACATCACGTGATGCCAAGATACAAAGACTCCTCATGGAGTGGAACTGGACATCTAGTCCTTGTTTTTCGCGAGATTGCAGCGCCAATTCCATTAAGTGGTAATTTTCGAAATAAAACGAACTAAGCTTCTTTGAACCACGCCTCTCCTTGGTCACGTGCCTCTGACGTATTTCAAATAATTTTTACCCACAGTCCCTTTAACCCCCTTTCTTAAAAATGGTGTGGTCTAAGTTAAATCCTTCCTTGATTTTTAGTAAAAAATGCAGCTCCTTTCCTTGTTCAACATGAAGTAGCGTTATAAGCAAACTTAGGGACCACAAGTGAAAAGTTCAAAATGTAAATTAGTGACACCAAACACATTAGAGAGCGTCAGTGTCGACTTCGATTGTCTGCGGGATGTATGGGAAACAAGGGTAATTACTTTCTCATAGTCGTAAACAACGGCAGAAAACTGAGATTGTGGATAACCTTGAATTTTTATAGGCAAATGTTAAATTGTGGGCATAAACTTGTTTGATGTGTTTCACTTAGTATTCATTGAGTACTTTATTTCTTGTCATATTTGTCCCGGAAATATCGGTTTACACGAAGCCGATATTGGCCGATACCGATATGAAAAAGATAGGCCGATATATCGGTAACCGAATTCGGTAACCGATATATCGGTGCATCCCAAGAAAAAACAGGCGTTGTAGTGAGAACGCATTAGGGATCCTAACAGCGAGAGGGAAAGTTTTTGAAAATTCTTTTAATATGAAACCTGAGAACGTGGAGTGTGGCTTGTGTGATTTTACACAATCACTTAATGACCGAGAAAACCTTTCAACAAGGAAAAATCAAAGTCTACAGCTCTTTCATTAAATTTCTCTCTTCGTTGTTCCCCCCCCCCGATACGAGAGAAGAGGGGAAACTTTGATAGAACATTTCTGGCATAGCGCACCCGACCACGCGTTTCACCGGACAAGGTGCTCGCGCCACGGTCGGTTTAAAAAATCGGTCGCGCCATGCCCAAAATCTAGTTTTTAACGGGTTCTTCTTTCGGAAACCGATGAAAACATATTTTTATTTGAAAATGTGTAGCTATTGCATTCAGGAATGAAATAGGTATTTCCACTAACACGGTTGCACGACTTAAGTCTGTGCTTGAAGTTTACATATTTCAAGTTTCTGTTCAATATCTCACTCCAGAATGAGAAGCAAACAACGCGTTCTTCAAAAGCACAAAGATAAATAGGTTGTTTACTCTGCCACGAAGCTGCATCTCCTGCCCTCGCGTAAGATCCTTACTGCTACTTGAAACTTTGATAGAAGCATCTATTGCACGGACGGTTTTTGTGAATACGTTGACAGAAACGAAAACCTTGTTGTCAGAGGATTTGAAAATGAAAACCTGACGCATTACTCCAACGCGTTTGAAAATCAACCGCCCTCTGCGAGTCTGCGGCATGGAACTTCTCAAACGAGGCAGCAGAAAACCGATTTTTATTTACAAAATATTTCAATAGCGATGAAGGTGCCGTCCCTTTGTAGTGGAACTTGCTGGAGTTCAAAGTTCGAATGTCCCCCATGATGTTGATTAAAATAGGGAGGCTTTTTCGAACATACTTTATTGCGGCTATTTTCAAACTAAATGAACATATATAATATTTAAACCATCCAATTTCAATTAATATTTGCCATCTGCATAGTCATTAACTAGTTGAATAACTGCCAGTTCACACTTCCTTTTCTTATCAGGAGTGAAATGAGCCATAAGGCTTGGTTATATAAGATGCAAAATGCGTTTTCTCCTTTTCAAAGAAGTGCTTATTTCACTAAAATTAGAAGATTCAAATTTTTTAAAGATTTTTCATGTTCAAAAAATTTTCACACTTGTTGATTTTCGTAATTTCATTAAAAACTGTTTCTTCAAAGGAATTTGGAAGATTCTGTTTTTTGGATGGTGGTTTAGAAGAGACTTTGGGGACGGAAATCTCTTTTCGCTTATGGTTTTCTGGCACGTCTACCCTGATAATATTATCATCAATATTTTCGGTTCTAGAACTGGAAATTGATTCGTCTAGAACTTAATCTTCACAATCGAGTTCGAATCTCTGAACTAACTTTAATTAGACAAAGTGTTGCGATTTCTATTGAATTTCTTCTACCGTAAGGAGATTGTTTGCTTCTTTGGTGTTATTTCCTTTGTTTGTCGCACCCTGGGATTCCTTATGAATCTGAATATCCGCTTTCTTTGGTTGTTACTTGAAGTAGTGAAATATTACCGTGTTTAGCTACCAAATGTTTAAAACTTGCTTCTTATTTTTGCTTACTCTCGTCGGGCAACAATGTCTTTTAAAAATAAAATATTTTGGAAGTAAGTCCATTTGATACAATGGAAAGATTCTTCTTCAAATCCTTGCCCACTGCGTGTAGCAGTATGAACAATGTAAATATTTTGAAATTGATCCACCAAATTTTATAGCTAGGTAAGTGGAGGTTTCCAGAAGATGCAAAGGACTTATAGAGACCCGGTGATTTATAGCACATAAAAACACCACTGAATCACCAGTGGATGCCATCTCCTCATTGTTTTGCTATTCAAAGGGCTCATTTTTAACTGAGTACAAAAGAAAAGTTTAGGAAACTCTACTTTTTCTTCTTTTAATCCTTTGTGGATGACATCTTCTAGCCATTCATCCCCTATAGCGCTGACAGTCTCTCCAATCTTCCTGATCAATTTACTAACTTTTCTCCCTCCGATTAAATTTTCCTTTCAGCTTTATTTTCCTATAGTACCGTCATTTTATCACAAAAATAGAGGGAACCCGGAACAAATTGAAACAAAGCTGAAAATTTCAGACCTTATAGATTTTTGGGCGCTTTTTAACGTGGTAAGATCTCCCACACTCTCCCATTGGTGGAATTTCCACCATATTGAAAAATAGCGGACAAAATCGAGATAAGGTCTAATAACTATGGTTCTACTTAACCGATTAAAACGTAATTAGGCTTCAATTGTAAATTACCTTCAGACACAATTCACCTTATAAGAAAGTTTGCCCTACAACTAACCGGAAGTTGACAATCTGACCCTGAAGATTAATCTCATATAGAAAATCGGGATTTAAAGCATTTTAAGGTTTCTATTTTCAGAATACATTTCCGAAATCGAGAAAACGTTTAATAACTCTGGTTCTACTAACCCGATTAGCACGTTATTAGGCTTCAATTGTAGATTACCTTCAAACATATAATTCATCCCGAGATATGTCACCCTACAACTAACCGGAAGTTCACAATCCAGCCCGGAAACTAAGGCAAATCAAATTTTTGAGTATTGCGAAACGGTTTCAAGCGAAATAAGTGCATACAGGCTTTTAAGCCTAAAATATATTATTCCCATTATATTTTTACCTCTTTAAGTGACGATGACGTCACGGAGAGGTATTGTACTGGACGTGTGTGGGGATGTGTCTGTCTGCGTTCGTAGTTGGCAAATTGGAGCAAACGTGTTCGTAGTAAGCAATTTTTGGCTTCTACTCCCAACGTTAGGATCAAGAAGTGCGTGACAATCAGCTAGGTTACGAGAAACGTCTAGCCCCCAATTGCAGGGCTTCAACCAAAGGTTCATGCAATTGCGGATTTCTTATAATTTATTGTGAATCAATCGCCTTATATACCCTAAATTTCGAAAAATTGTTAAAGAGGCATACGGTAGAATTCAAACGTCAACAATAGCGATGTTTGAAATTATTTTAGGAATTAAGTTTCTTAAAACGACTTCAGTAGAATTATGTTAAACTACTGACGACCAAAGTAATTAATATCAGTTATATTTTCTCAATTATTTAAGTATAACCTCTTAATTGCGTCTCGTATCGGAGAGGTTTATTTTGGTTTACCAACTTGTATATAAGTATATTTATCAATATTGGTTAAGCTTAAGTTTAATCATAGTCCTCTACTTGAGGTTGAGCCTCAAAATCTCTATGTTCATTTGAACAAGATACTCCCTTGCACGGTCTATAAATTGAAGAACAGACTGGACCAGTTTTGCCGCATTCACATTTCAAGTCACAGACTTCCTTGCATTTACGAGGGATCATCTGCAGAAGCTCAGCTGGAGCAGGTTGTAGAGTGGTAACGATTGGTTTCAGTTCAGATCCTACTTGTCTCCAACCCCATTCTCTAGCATTTCGGCTGCTTCCAAGCCACGTTTGAACTTTGCGAAAAACTCTATTTGAATACTGCTTTGCTGCCGCACTTGTTGGTGGAAGAGAAGCTAATTCAAAAGCTCAATTTCATAATCTTCATTTAAAGTATACACTTGGTTATGTCAACTTTGTTTCACACGCTTAAACTCAACTTTAGCCGTATTGACAAGTGTGGGCGAACAATGGTATATATTAAAACATTAAGTTTTATGATGGTACAAAGGCTGTTTTACCCTCTCCCGTACTATACATTATAGCTCTTGTCAGATAAAAAACAAAATTTGTCAGTAATAGGAACTATATGTTTAATTTTGGAAACGTATTCTGAAAATAGAAACCATAAATGCTTTAAATCCCCATTTTTTATATGAGGCTAATCTTCAGGGTCAGATTGTGAACTTCCGGTTAGTTGTAGGACAAAATATCTTAAGAGGTGAATTATGTGTTTGAAGGTAATCTACAATTGAAGCCTAATTACGTGTTAATCGGTTAAGTAGAACCGGAGTTATTAAACGTTTTCTCGATTTTCTCCGCCATTTTCCAATATGGCGGAAATTCCTCCAATGGGAGAGTGTGGGAGACCACACCACGTTAAAGAGGGCCCAAAAATCTATAAGATCTGAAATTTTCAGCTTTGTTTCAATTTGTTGCGGGTTAAAACCTATTTTTCCTGTACTATTTGTTAAACGACAGAAACTCGCAGCATTATTGTTAAGAGACTGCTCACTGCATGATTAGAACAGAAGTGAACTGGGTTTGTGGTTAGGCGTCGTCTGCTCGATAAAAATGTTGTAGCTTGGAAGTTGATCCGTTTTTATTTATGCACACGCCATCTAGTGGCGGAGCAAAAATGTTAGTCTCTATACGGGACAATTGACAAGGGAGAAGCCGCTCTGTAATAAAGTCTTTCTGAGGGTGTAAGATGGGAAGCGTATTACGCCGTTTAACGCGGAAATACAATCGGGATTACTTTTTACAGTTTTTATTTCAATATTAGAACGGATTAAAGGCATATCTCCCGATTTTACGGCATTAAAACCACCAAAAAGGTAATACCGGGGGAATACGCCAGTGCCTGATCCCTCGGAAGACGACGTTATTTTCTCGTTTCCTCGAGAGCGTCGTTCTGCAGTGCGAGCTGCTCAAGCGCGTCGTTCTACAGTGCGGCTGCGGGGGGGTCCTTCTGCAGCCTGCAGGGATCCATCGTTCTGAAGCTTGCAGGGATGCTATATTGGGCGGGAAAGCCGCCAATTGGGCTGCTTCTCTAAAATATTGGCAGGAAATAGGGTTGGCTGTTTAAGATGATACTGAGAATAAAGTAAGGGGAGATTGCCGCGGCGCGTCGGCTGCGTGCGGACGGCATTACGGCAATGCTCTAAGCCTTTGCTTAACTGAATTTTCTACTTTGATTTAAATATTAATTTTTCAGGCTAAGTATAATTTTTGTGATCTAAGTGAGACCATTTTTGTTCGTAATATATTATTTTACTAATAGCTCCTTAGAAGATTGCGTCAAGTGAGGAATTTTAGCTTGACCATTGCAAGCAAAACTCTGAGGCCATTGCCCAACGTTCACTGAGCCGCTTCGTCACATCATCTTATTACATTATCACATATAATGATAAGTTTAACCACGGATATCCTGTTGAGATTGTTTTAAAGTTCCTAACTTTCGATTTTGAAGTTATATACTGTCTAGTGACACTTGAAGTTCCGATTTAATGTTATAAACAGACTAGGATCGCTAGCCGATATCGTAAATTAACCGATGTCAATATCAAAGCTTAACTGAAACACGGATACCAAATTTTTTAACTCATTAATCTGAAATAAAAATATAATCTTTCATATTTAAAAAATACTCAAGTAGTATTTATAAAATATTAATTAAAAGACGTACTAATTGTCTAGATTAGTAAAATCCATTATCGGTAAGTGTACTCATACAAATGGCCATTTGATTAAAGTTCCTTTATAGAAACTAGTTCAAAAGAAACGAAAATTATATTTATATTTCTCCTATAATATCACAAAACGTTAACGTTTCTAATTTGGAATAGAAAAACTTCGGGAATTAAGCAAAGAAGCTGCCAATTTTGGTGTCAGAAAATAATAAAATTCATCTTCTTTTGAAACCTAACCTGAGAAATTTAAATTAAAGAATAGCTTGATATCTTTTCCAAGGGATAATTGTTTGACATTGATATTTTCGTTTCATTGATTTTAAATAAATTGGTATTGACATCGGTTAATTTACGATATTGGCCAATTGATCATCACTAATAGTTTAAATAATTTCAATTAAACGTTCAAAACCTTCAGGAAAAGCTTAGTTTTATAATGAATAAAATTCTAATTTTAAAGTAATAAATTAATTTATCGTAGGTAATTAATTTACTGCCTTAGTGTAATTTATGCTGAAATAAAAACATGCAATGAAAGGGGAAGTGACGTACATTTGAGTAAGTGTTTCCTGGGAGATTCGAATGTTGATTTGGGTTAAAGAAATAAGAGAATAATTTGAGATGGTGAAATGTTTGGCGGGAGATACAAATGTCCATTTAGGTTAAAGAAATAAGAGAATAATTTGAGATGGTGAAATGTTTGGCGGGAGATTCAAATGTCTATTTAGATTTGGGTTAGAGAATAGACCCAACCAACAAATCTTTTGTATTTTTATAACGGCTCATATCTCGTTCGCGGGTTTTGAGGCGAGAAAGGGATAACCCGATTGGCTGGATTTTGCCATGCGCAGAGCCTGTTTTACCTCAAGAGTCCAATCAGAAAAATAAGAGATTTATTTTCGTCGCTCAACGACAGATGGTACTACAATCAACTTCGTTAGTCACGTGATCCTATCCCTTAGATGGAGACGATACCAAGCCAACTTTTTATTTGTTGGTTGGGTCTATAGGGTTTTAAGCTCTCTGCTTATGGAACCAACCCTAATGTTTACATTTGGATTTGGGTATTTAATCATTGAAATTTTTAGAGAATAGTGTTCCTGGAAACATTTCAAGTGTTCTGCTAATTTCCGCTCTCGCGAATTTCCATGAGGCTCATAGTATTTGACTTATTTCCGCCCCCTTTTCAACCTTGTCTTGCTGTGAGCTATCAGGGTTCATACCATGAACCATCTATCTAGAAGGACCAGAAACTGGGAGGGTTGTTTTCGGCTTACAACGTCTGTGCGCAGTTGCCCGCTAATTTCGCCGGGTGCGCGCACCGCGGTACAACGTACACAAACTTGACGGTTTTGGGAAGGGTATAAAATGTTTGTTTTTACATTATCATTTCCTAGAATCACTTTCACAATTGCCAAACGCACAAGTCTTTATTTTTCCTATTTTTAATTACTTTATTAAACTTTACTTTTAAATAGAGGAAAAAAATTAACATTAGTCCCAAGGCTTAGCGAAATGATACCACGCGGCCATTTTACTTGTTTACATTGTACCGTCTTTTTCCAAGACCTTGTCGTCTGGTAGCTTTTTTTTCTTTATTATTTTGGGACACTTTAACAAGAAAACTTTAACATGGGATCCGCCATTAAGATTCAGGTCCATTATATAGAAGGTTCATTTTCATACAAACCTGGAAAAATCAGGGAAATAAATAGTTGACGAAAACCTCAGGGAAAACTCGGGGAAATTTAGAATTTTTAGTAAAATTCAGGGAAATATGGGAACTTTGCGTCAAACAGAGGCCGAGTAATTAAGCAAAATGTTCATGACATGAACATACCCTCCATAGGATTAACATTCCACTAATCTTTGGAGGCTCATAACTCTGGTTCTACTAGAGATACAGGGATGTCCTTCGAGTATGTTATAGTCTTATTTGCCTAACAATAACATCCAACGATACTAAAAACTTGGGATTATGTCATACAGGGGCCGAATAATTAAGCAAAATGTTCGTGAACATTCCCTCCATAGGATAATCATAACACTATACTTTGGAGGCTGATAACTCTGATTATATTAGAGATACGGGGAATCGGGGATGCCCTTTGATTATGTAATTGTCCTATTTACCGTTCCTCCTTCGTTAACATTTGCTCCATAGGATACTCCATATACGGGAAAAATCTGGGAAACTCAGGGAAGTATATGGGGAAAAACCTGGAAATCTCAGGGAAATTTGTTTTCCAAAATTGTATGAACCCTGCCTATTTTGTCGGTTTTCTATTTAGCCGGGACGGAAATAAGATAACTTTGAGACACTTATAGGGGTCACTGCCTCACTGGACCAATGTCCTATAAATTGATTGGGTGTGCAAAAATGTGATGGTTGCTGGACCAGCTTGCTCATTATGCTTTGATACTCTGATGGATACGGTTAATAATATGGTTCACGGGTAGTTGAGCGGTTTTCAAAAGAGCGTTTTGGAATAAACCGGTGACCAAAACAGCGGTTTGCAAAACCGCGGTTGCTGTTTCCGCGTTTCTCAATACAGCGCTATTTCCCAAAACAGCGGTTGCTGTTTCCGCGTTTCTCAATATAGCGCTATTTTCCCAACCAGCGGTTTAGCACTACAGCGTTTCATAACCGTTTCTGATCCTCAGGTTATGGACTGGTTCGCGGAATAAATTTTGGAAAAGGTGGCAGCAAATTAATAAGAGTATATTTTGGAAAATGTGGCAGCTAATTAATAGGAAAATATTTTGGAAAAGGTGGCAGCTAATTAATAGGAGAATATTTTGGAAAAGGTGGCAGCTAATTAATAGGAGAATATTTTGGAAAAGGTTGCAGCTAATTATTAGGAGGATATTTTGGAAAAGGTGGCAGCTAATTAATAGAAAAATATTTTGGAAAAGGTGGTAGGTAATTAATAGGACAAATTTTTTTTTGGAAACGGTGGCAGCTAATTAATAGGAGAATATTTTGGAAAAGGTGGCAGCTAATTAATGGGAGAATATTTTGGAAAAGGTGGCAGCTAATTAATAGGAGAATATTTTGGAAAAGGTGGCAGCTAATAGGAGAATATTTTGGAAAAGGTGGCAGCTAATAGGAGAATATTTTGGAAAAGGTGGCAGCTAATTAATAGGAGGATATTTTGGAAAAGGTGGCAGCTAATTAATAGGAGGATATTTTGGATAAGGTTGAACGTAATTTATAGAAGTTCAAAAAACCCATCCCAACCAAACATTAAAACGCATTAACACACTAGACCACGAAACTGTTTGTTTGACAACCATTAAAACTCAAACCTAAAGCTGAAATCAATTCTAATTAGAGCTCGGCATTATACATCCGTTGTTCGTAAATTAGTGAATAATCGATTATTTATAGATAAATGTTGTGGACATAATTCGATTTAATATACAACTTCTGTTGATAATTCTGGATTATGGATAAAATAACGTGGATAATGGATAGATAATGCCGAGCTCTAATACTTATTAATCAAAAATGTCTTGATTAGAATCAAGACCTAAGAAGTATCGATGAGACTGAGGTTATCACTTGTCTGAAGGATCAGATATTAATTTTTCTTTTTAATTGAAACTTAAATGCATGCTTAAGAAAAAACAACGTTCCATTACCGTTTTCCATTGAAATAAATTACTTTACTGGTAATCAATTTCAAAAATTTACTTATCTCGGCTTTTCGACCACAATTCCATTCCCCGAAATAATTTTATCATTACATTAATTACTTTTGGGAGAGTACGTGTATGGTTTTGCGTTTTAAAAGGTTCCTAAAGACGTTACATCCCCATTCGTGACCGGCACGCTTCGCAGTGGAACATTTTAATTATTCTAAAACCAATGGCGCCAAATTTAATAGGGACAGTAACATTTTTACTCGCGGTTTTGCAAAATGATGTAATATCGAGTGTACTTTAGTGAACCGTCGTATTGTTCTTTCTCATAGTTCAGGGCATGATCAGTGTTACTGCCCAATTTCTCTCTCTAGTTTCTAACAATGGTTAGAGACTATTTGATATGGCACGGCACAGCGTTATATACATTTGCAGAGCTGTGCTAATTAATTAGTTAGCTAATTGAATTTCTAATTAATTAGCAGCATTTACTAATTGAAAGTGGTAATTGAATTTTAATTATCTTAGTGCTAATTGAGAAGTAATTCTAATTAATTAGTATGAACCGGAAAGGTAATTATCTAATTAAAATTTAATTAGATTTAGGATTAACTAATTAGCCAATTGAATTTTCAATTAATCTTTTACGGCTATTTGTTGTAAATCGAGGAATTAACTCTTGTATCATCTATTTGAATATGAAAAAGCCTTATTATATCGATGAGGAAACCTTAGTGCTACTCTAAATTTTTCAGCTCCTCAAACATGAGGAATACTAGTACTAGTGTGGTGGCGTAGCGGTTAGCGCTTTCGCCTCGCAGCAAGAGGATCCCGGGTTCGATCCCGGACTGTGGCACCGGGTGAAAAGTCTGGGAAGAAATCCTTCTGCGTAGAGTTTGCAAGTTCTCTCCCCGCTTGTTAAAGGAGTTTTCCTTCGCGGTCTAACCCGGTTTCTCCTTTCCATCAAAACTTGCAGAGGTTAACGGTAATAGTTAGTATAGGGCGCTGTCGGTTAGCTGTGGCATAGGGGCTAGCCACCACCCCTCTATGCATTGTAAAGGCGTTAGATAAGTGGCAATAAGTCGCAAGATGACTTGGTCCAATTAGCTAGCTGAACTTAGTAGAAAACTTCGTAGTTCGCAACTGCCCCATTTCGAAATTTTGACTGTTTTACCTACTCGAATTAATAGCAGTGCGCATGTATCTACTTCTCAGGAGTCCATTATAGGAACTGTGGCAAGAAAATGAAGAAATGAGACAAATTTTAACATGACGGAAGGCTCGAGGCTTGTCTCATTTTTCGAGAATAATTCATGGATTCCGTACCCGTTGTTCAATGACATTAAAACATTAAACTTTGCATTACCAAAGTACTAAATCCATGGGCCCTTTTAAACTTTTATGTTTACTTAAGGTCTATTTTTTACCTTAATTAGACAAGTAATTAATTAGAAATTAGTAATTCTAATTTATTAGTTTGATAAATAAATGCCTAATTTCTAATTGAATTGAATTAGTTTCTATGTATAATTGCTAATTGGCTAATTAATTAGTTCATAAATATATATCCCTAATTGCTAATTCTAATTCAATTAGTTGTCAGCTAATTAGCACAGCTCTGTACATTTGTAAATTCTAAGTAGCACAAAAGGAAAAAGAATCCATTTTTTATATTTTGGTTTGAAATAAATAAACTCATGATAGTAGTTATGACGAACAGAAAGTCAAGAGAATGGCACCGGTAATGAGCAGCAAAAAGAGAGGAAAGTTTGCTTCAAGGTAGCAGAGGGACATGGTAGTGAAAATAGTAATCTAGAATTTTGTTCGTTCAAACCTTAATATATCATGAACAATTGAAGTGAGGAGGCGGCACTACCTAGAAAGATTGATTTAAGATAACAGCGAAAAAATTATGTTCTACACACACTGGGACTATGGGAGAGTTTCTGGGCCGCAGGTCGCACATGATGAAATTTCAACTCCAGTTTACATCAATTCTCCCTGGTCGTACTAGTAGAAAGTTAAGCTATAGTTTCCCTAGGTCCTGTAAAGGTTAGTCCACACTACGGGTATTTCGCGCGCCTCGCGCGCGCTTATCGCTCGCTTGATACGCGCGCTTCGAACGCATAGCGTCTACACACACGGTTTTAAAACGAGCGCCACCGCCACTCCTATTTATTTCAACCAATAGCAAATCCCTGAACTTTGAACTCTTTAGTGTAGTCTGCTACTCTGCAATTTGGATATTTGTATCGGTTTTCTAGCCATGGCAAGCGAAAAACCACAAATTAACGACGAATATTTAATTAGCGAAGTTAGAGGTTTCCCAGAACTTTGAAATAATAAGCTACAGGTTTACAAAAACAGCAGAAATAAAGATTCAGCGTGGATACGAATATCAGAAAGAATGGGTTATACAAGTAAGTTAAGCCAAGGCTTAATACATTGTTTATAAAATCAAAGGTTTATAAATTTTAATGGATATGTTATCTTTAATATAAATTGTAGTTGATGAAGTGAGAGCCAGATGGAAAACTCTGCGTGACAAATACGTGAGAGAAAAAAAGATAATTTCCACAACACAATTAAGCGGAAGTGGTAGAACATCGAGGGATAAATGGGATCTCTTTACATCTATGGATTTCTTAAACGACACAATTAAAACTAAACCGTGAATATTTAAAATGTATATAATATAAATCGAGTATTAAATAGGTTTGAAATCATTTCAGCACAATTAGCAATATGTCTTGCTCAACGGGGGATGCAGTAATTATTGCTGAAACCATTGCTAGTACCTCATCTGCGAGTAACGTGATTCCAAAGTCATCTAAAACTATTTTAAACGGAGCATTAACAAGAGATTCAAACGGTACACCAACTAATAAATCGTACGTCGTGGAAACGGTTACTGGGGACCACATAATCGAAGATTATGAAGAGCTTTCAGAAGAAGAGTCCTGCTGTAAAACAAATTCTTCTGATTCTACCAAACGTACTGCAGAAACCGCTGACTCGGGCTCGGTAGACCCATCCGATGCTAATGTTCACAAATCAACCAAAAGAAGGAAACTTCAGCAAAAAGACCAATACGAGGACACTCTGCTGAAAATATGGAAAGAAAACACCGAAAAGATGGATAAAGTCTGCAAACCAGCCGAAGTGAAGAAAGAATATAGTGCGAATGAAATGTTTCTGCTCAGTTTATAGAAAGACTTTGATTCTTTACGGCCTAGTAATCAACGAAAAGCCAAACGATTGTTTTTGTCCACATTAGATGAATTAATTACGGAAGAAGAACAGGAAGGCACAAGAGAGTAATGAAATTAATGAAATGTTATTTTTTAGATTGAAATACATTTTGGTTCACTTTATGATATTTTATTTTTTATTAAGAACATGTAATGAATGATAGTATGGCGGAATATTATTTGTTTCTTCTTTGCCATTGTACTTGACCACTTCCTATAAAATACTCTTTGTACTTTTCACGAATTTGAGCATTATCTTTTTTATGGGTTCTTGTTGCTTGTCGTTGTAATCTTCCCATGCAGGTATTCGGGTTATTTCTCCATTCTCCAGTTTGTAAATTGCCATCTTCGTCAATATAATCCGAAAACTTTTGTGGGCAATAGTGTCGAACAATGGTATCCTCTTCTTTGGTCAATAAATAATTGTGTAGGCAGACAACAGCCTTTACGATAGCTTCAGCATTTTGAGGTTCCAGAGGAATGGCGTTTCTTAATACACGAAAGCGTGCACTTGCAATTCCAAAAGCATTTTCTATGCATCTCCTTGCGCGAGATAATCTATAATTAAATATATCTTTGTCATCTGGAAGAAACCTCCCAGAAAATGGTCTCATCAAATGCTTTTGCAATGGGAACGCTTCGTCTCCAATAAAACAGAAAGGTAGTTCATCCCCATTTAGCTCAATTCTTCGGGCATCAGGAAAGAAATCGTCATCTTCAATTATCCTTCCCAAATCAGATGCTGCGAGAACTCCATCGCTTATCCTTCCAAAATTGCCAATGTCAACAAAATTAAATTTGTAGAAAGCATCACATGATGCCATCAAAACAATGCTGTGATGTCCTTTATAATTGAAATATTGAGACCCTGAATTTGGTGGCGCAATAAGATTTATATGCTTGCCATCTATGGCACCCACGCAGTTTGGAAAGTTCCATTTTTTAAAAAAGTGAAGTGCAGAGTTCATCATAGTTTGTTTTGATATTGGTGACAAAACTATTGGTTGAAGAGTCTCCCAGATAGCGTTGCATGTCTCGGGTATAATTTTCGCCACTGTAGATTTGCCCATTCTAAAGGCAAGGGAAAGCGATCGATAGCTATCGCCAGTTGACAAGTATCTACAATGGTTATATTAATTAATTTCATTGACAGTCCATATAATTATAAACAAAATGCCATAAAATGATTTAGTCACGTACCGTAAGGTTAAATACAATCTCTCTTCTGCTGATATTGTTTTCCTTAGGTGAGTTTCTTGTTTAGTCAATCTATCTCCAACTAGGCCAAGAAGATAATCGAATTGGTTCGGAGTCATCCTGCAAATTTCTATGTACAGTGGATCACCATGAAGTTCATTGTACAGCCTCAACTTCGGAATTAAATTGTGAAAATCCCCGTCCATCTCACGGTCAGCGAATACTTCAATAACCCATATCCTTCTTTTGTTTTTATTTTTAAATTTATTTCTACGCTTTATTAGAAGCAGGGAATAAATAATAAGGTTATTTAATTCTAAAAACTGTCTCCGATGTGCTTCACAGATCAGCGCCATCTTAAATTCAATGTCTCTCCTGATTGGCTGCGTAGGCGCGAACGACGCGAAAATGTTCGACATTTCAAAGATTTTTTGGGGAGCTGCGTACCACGCGTTTCATGCGTGCGAAGCGACGTTTTTTGTGTGTGGACAAGGCGCGTAACTGGCGCGCGAAGCCGAAAAAAAGCGGTAGTGTGGACGGACCTTTAGTGTCGAAAGGGTTATATAGTCCTTGTAACTTTTAAAAGGTTGTTGTCATGGCTAAACAGACCGCTATTACAGTTTTTAATTGTTTTATAGGTTATTTTGGCACGTTATCTCCCAAAAGTAATTAATGTAATGATAAAATGTTTTCGGGGAATGGAATTGTGGTCGAAAAGCCGAGAAAAGTAAATTTTTGAAATTGATTATCAGTAAAATAATTTATTTCAACGGAAAACGGTAATGGAATGTTGTTTTTTCTTAAGCATGCATTTAAGTTTCAATTAAAAAGAAAAATTAATATCTGATCCTTCAGACAAGTGATAACCTCAGTCTTATCGATACTTTTAAGGTCTTGAATCTAATCAAGACATTTTTGATTAATATCTGTTCCTTCAGTCTTCATTTTAATTAAGAATGTTAAGAAACTATTTTACATTTTCAAAATCTGCACTTAGCAGAAACATATATAAAGGGGACAATAACTTTATCTCAATCAGACATTTATTTATAATGATACTTCAAAAAAAACGTAAATCAATAAAAGTTTGTATTCTCATTGTAATTAACATATTACAGTTTTTTACAATCATTTATTGAAACGCGAGGCACCCCCCTAAAAATTCCAGAAATAGGAACAAATTGACAATTTTACAAAATTTTTAAAAATGCTGATTTATGTCCGTTTAACATTTAGCTCAAAATTGTCATAAACCGAATATGAAATTCGGATATCCTTAAAACTTCATAAAGACGATCCGAGATTGTCAATTTCAAACTTTTTTGTAGCATAAACTAAAGTCTGTTTGATATTAAGCTTAAAATCTTAAACAAAATATAGTCAGGGCTACCCTAAAAGTTCACAAAGATGATCCAAGATTGTTAATACGCCTAAAAAGTGGCATCTTCAAAATATGTAACCGGGGAAAAGAGAGCGTGATCGAGTGGGCTATGCTAGTGGTTGGAAGTCGCGGGGGTTGGGACAGGGATAATGGAGTTGAGATGGATTGGAAATGATGATGGGCGACCTGCGGCACCGTATCTCTCCCTATGTACCTCGCGCACGCCCCTACCCTTCGGTAGGCGATTGCTAAGTGCTGCCGCGGAGCGCCATTTTATTTGTATGAGAACTAGCTTCTATTTTGAAGATAGAGGTAGTGCCCTTTACAATTTCGACCAGTACGATCCTACCTAACCGCTGAGGATGCTGAGAGGACTATGTTGCCGTAGGTGGGGGTACATAGGCAACGCTATAGGTATGGGGGTTTCTACTCCATTCCTCTCTCCTTCAAGGTTGGGACTCCAGGCATAGCCAACTCCATCACGCACTCGACAACGCAAAGCAACTCGCGACAGCGTGGGAAATAAGGCGGTGACACAGGGCAAATGACCAGTTTGAAAATTGCCTGGTCCAGTTCAAAAATTAAATCGGAGGGGGGGTCAGTGGTCCACGAGACTACTAAGAAAGTTCAAGGGTAATCAAACTCCACACATTATAATTCTAATATTTTAATTATCCACTTATTTAGTTTAGCAGACGACGTGCTCTGGTCAATGGTCACGGACCAGTTTATTTATTCCAAGTCAGGAAAGTCGCTGGCCTAATATCCAGTATAAAAAATGCTTATTTGGTCACGGACCAGAAAACTCACGTAAACGCGACGCGAATGACGAAAACTACGTATTTTCCGACTGAGGAGAGGCGAAATAGCCCAGCCTCCTTTTACGTCCCCCCTTGTATTTTGAAAGTGGGACTGAGACTTTGGCACGCGAATACTTAGGCATCTTATACCTTCTCCCTAGTAAACAAGATATCGCTTCTTGGTAAAACTTTTTATAACTAAAACCATGAGTTTATAACATATGTTCCATAACAAGCTCATACAACTTTTGGAAAACAAATTTCCCGGAGATTTCCAGGCTTTTCCCCATATACTTCCCTGAGTTTTTCAGGTTTTTCCCGTATATGGAGTATCCTATGGAGCAAATGTTAACGAAGGAGGGAAGGGGCAAATAGGACTATTACATAATCAAAGGATATCCCCGTATCTCTAATATAACCAGAGTTACGAGCTTCCAAAATTTAGTGTAATATTAATCCTATGGAGGAGGCAAAGTACCTAGAAGCACCCGGGGCAAGTACCTACAAGCACCTACAAGTACCCGGAGCAAGTATCTACAAGCACCCGGAGCAAGTACCTACAATCACCCGGAGCAGGTACCTACCAGCATCTGGGGCAAGCACCCAGAGGCACCCGTGGGAAGTACCCACAAGTACCTACAAGCACCCTCAAGTACCCACAAGTACCTACAAGTACCCATAAGTACCTACAAGCACCCACAAGTACCCACAAGTACCTACAAGTACCCACAAGTACCTACAAGTACCCATAAGTACCTACAAGCACCCACAAGTACCTACAAGCACCCACAAGCACCTACAAACACCCACAAGTACCCGGGGCAAGTACTCACAAGTACCTTCAAACACCTACAAGTACCTACAAGCACCAACAAGTACCTACAAGTACCTACAAGCACCCACAAGTACCTACAAGTACCTACAAGCACCCACAAGTACCCACAAGTACCTACAAGTACCCACAAGTACCTACAAGTACCCACAAGTACCCACAAGTACCTACAAGCACCCACAAGTACCTACAAGTACCTACAAGCACCCACAAGTACCTACAAGCACCCACAAGTACCTACAAGCACCCACAAGTACCTACAGGTACCTACAAGAACCCACAATAGGCACAATCCAGTCTACGGCGCTCCATGGCATTTTGAACTGCTTTGACAGGGCCATCGAGTTCAAGGAGATGTCTTTGGCCATTTTCCTTGATATTGAGGGAGCCTTTGATAGGGTCTCTAGTGAAGTTATCCTTCGCGCTGCGGAGCGGTTTGGTATTGACGACACTTTGTGTCGTTGGATAAAATCCATGCTCACGTAACGTAGGGTGACGGCGTCTCTTCTCGGGGAATCCTTTGAGATCTCCACCGACCGTGGCTGTCCTCAGGGAGGGGTTCTTTCCCCTCTTCTTTGGTGCCTGGTGGTAGATGAGCTGCTGGGTCGACTTAGGAAGGGGGGGTGTCACTGTTTTGGCTATGCGGATGACATCGCAGTGATTGTTACAGGGAGGTTCCCTGCAACTATCCCTGCACTGATGAAATCTGTCCTGCATGATGTTGAGGAATGGTGTAGGGGAGTTAACCTAACCGTCAATTCCAACAAGACTGTCCTTATACCGTTTACCCGGAAAAGGACCAATGAACTCTTCAACGATATTTCCTTTTTTGGACAGGTTTTAAAGAAGTCCTCCGAGGTCAAGTACCTTGGCGTGACTTTTGATGCCAAGCTTACTTGGAAATCCCATCTTGATCTGAGCATCAAGAAAGCCAAAATTCTATTTTGGCGTTTAAGGAGTTCAGTCAGCAAGTCCTGGGGTCTAAGTCCTAGGGCTGTAAACTGGATTTTTACTAGGATCATCAGGCCAGTGGTCTCCTATGGAGCTCTTGTCTGGTGGCCCAGGGTTCGCCTTAAGACAGGCCAAGATGAACTACGCAAGCTTCAAAGGCTGGCGTGCAACCTCACCAGTTATCTACTGTCTCGGCCAATCGGATTCTCCGATTCATGGAGGCAACAGGACTCTTCGCAATCTAACCAGCTCGGAGCACACAATATACCCTTGGTATCGGTGCTTGACGCGGCGACGCGTCACCCCCTTCAACAATAACAATAACAATAACTCTCTCTATGTCCAGGACCAGCTTTCGGGAGAAACGTGCACCGTCCAGCGGTACGGGTCAAACGCCGTTTCCAAGTAAGTGCTATCTTTTGTGGAAGCTGTAGGGGATTAAACGTTAAGCCTCGCTTCTAAGTTTAAAATAGGCTAACCATTACCTTATTGCCAAATACGTTTTTATTATATAAGCTATATAAAAACTGCGCTAATTCAGATTTGTATTTATCGTAATTGTCAATGTATTTCCAAGTTTCAGGGTGCAGTTCGAGGGTTTTATATCCAATTAAAGACTTAATTAATTTATCCACACTTTCGACATCAAACTCCCTCCCTAAACAATTGAATTAAAACTTAAAAATTCTAGACTTGTAACCGTAAAAGTTAATAGAAGGACAGAGGACCTAACTTCCAGAGTTCCACAAGATTTAATGAAATACTAATTCATATTCACCTCGGCTAGTCGAAGTTTTCGGAGGACTTTTGGTTGGTACACTCCTTGATCTCCATTTGTCTAATGATGAAGAAGAGTCCGATGAGTCTTTTTGGAGTATGGTCTGGTCCGGGCGACGTTGGATTTTAACCTGGTTGATATCATCACTGTCTGATTGGGATACACGATTGTGTTTCAGAAATGATTTTTACTTGTACGATTTATTTTAATAATACCTTAGGGAGTCCTATTGTTCAAAAATGGCAGGTTTGGAGGGTCTTCGAAAACTAAACTGAAATCATAATGAAATGAAAACTTCTGTTGCTAGACTTTTTATACATAAATACATCCTAGGAGGATCCATACTATTTACACAAAGAGGGCTGGTTAGTCTAAAGCTAGGCCTTGTTGTAATTTGAACAGAATTAGTAGTTTTTTAACCCTTTAAAGAATAGGCCAATTTATAAAAAAGTAACATTTTAGACAGTACATTTTTTTTTCTATGTCTCCCCTTGTTTTATCATAACTTCTGGACTACTAGTTTTTTGGTCAACTAAAAATATTAAACAATAGTCAGAAGTATTATTGATAACAGAATTCAGTTGAGTTCTGGCTTTCGGACTATGAAGACCTAATTTAGTCGGATTATGTAGGATAAAACGACGCGTATAGTCAATTACAATTGGATCCCGAATCTAGAGATTTACTTGTCATCAACACCCCAAAGGGACTTTTTCGATATACAAGGTTTCCCTTTGGAGTTTCATCGGCCTCCGCTGCATTTCAACGTCAGATGGAGAAGATCCTGAACGGAATAGACAAGATAGCGATCTCTTAATCACCGGCCGAACGGAAGTAGAGCACATCAACAATCTTTTCACTACATTAGCGAGACTATCAGATGCAGGCGTCAAACTACGCAAGGAGAAATGTCACTTCATGGTCGACTCAGTGGAGTACTTGGGACACATCCTTGACAGGAACGGGCTGCGACCCACATCGAAAAACATACAACCCATTCTCGCAGCACCCGTACCATCCAACCTCACTTAACTCCGCTCGTTCATTGGATTAATAGGCCAGGACAGATAGGCTAAAAAAGGGCTTGACCTAGAACATTTGAACATAAAGATGAAAATTGTTACATGTGTTGTTTATGACCCAACAAAAAATATACCAAAAGTCCCCTGCTATAGAGCGCGAGCTTTCGCCGCCATCTTGGAGAATGGCCGCCGGGAATGCCAGCTACAACGTAGAGATACCTACAGATGTTTCTTTTGCCGCGGTACTCTTCATGTATGGACAACCTCGGAATCGGTACGCGATAAACATAGACAATTGTATCCTGACTGCCCCTTCATTCTCGGGCAACAAACGCTCAATGTGCCTATCGAATCATTAGTAGACGTTACTTCGGAAAACGAGGACTATATCTTCCATATCAAGAAAAGACGAAGCCTTGGCTAAAAGACTCTTACAATGGTGAAAAAAAGTTACTTTTTGCCCTTTAATCGTAATATATAAAATACCTTACGAGGATCGTTTGAACTATTATTATATCGATAAATTGCATTTTAATGAACGCATCCGCAATATTAATACTTTACTCGAAAAAATACTTTGTGTAAATATATAAATAAAACCTTGGTTAAAAAATATTCAATGTTTCTTGATTGATACATACATAGCGCAAAAGTAAAAAATTCTGGAGAGAAATTCGGAGAGAGACAGAGAGATTTACTAGAGAGGAAAGTCCCCCGCCTTGTACATGTATCGGAGAGGGCTAGAGAGAGGAATTATTTCAGTACTATATGAGAGAGAGATTGCGCGCTTCGTAAGAGAAAGGGAGAGAGGCGGTGAAAACTTGTACATACAGTGGCGGGAAATGAGCTGGGGTAAAGAGACGGTGAAAGTCAGCTAAATAAAGAGATGGTGAAATTCAGCGAAATAAAGAGATGGTGAAGGTCAGCGAAATAAAGAGATGGTGAAAGTCATCGAAATAAAGAGATGGTGAAAGTCAGGAACACCCAGGGGGCAAAAAGTACCACCCCCCGGGGGCGGAATTGAAGGGG
Source organism: Phalangium opilio (assembly GCA_019434445.1). Classification (NCBI taxonomy): domain Eukaryota; kingdom Metazoa; phylum Arthropoda; class Arachnida; order Opiliones; family Phalangiidae; genus Phalangium; species Phalangium opilio. The sequence goes on along the minus strand of JAEQBA010001475.1, from coordinate 196,147 downwards.
GCAAAAAATTCGACCCACCCTTCGCGGGTATCGAGGATGGGGAAAAATGCATCCCCCTACCCTCCGCTGCCCGCGGGTATCGAGGCCTTTAATTCTCTTGTGATTGTAGCCCAGGACTTTTAGGGTTTGACCTAGAACATTTGAACATAAAGATGAAAATTGGTACATGTGTTATTTTCGACCCAACAAAAAATATGCTAAAAGTCCCCTGCTGTAGAGCGCGAGTTTTCGCCGCCATCTTGGAAAATGGCCGGCGGGAATGCCAGCTATAATGTATTCCACATTCTCCTTCAAAAATTACGAAAATTGGTGCATATTATGACTGTAACCACATGGACATCAAAGTAAAATTTCACGGCTATGTGTTTGATAGTTTGGTCGCCATACTGGAAAATGGCCGCCGTGAATGCTAGGTACAGTATATTTCACCATGTTGCTGGAAAATTATGAAAATTTATAGATATTATAAGGAAAGCTGTGTGAACATCATAGTAAAATATTGAAGCCATTTATGAGATATTTTGGCCGCCATGTTGGAAAATGGCCGCCGGGATTGTCATTTAGATACAGTATACTTTTCAAAAATGATGAAAATTGGTAAATTTATTGTTGAAGACCGTCTAAATACCATACTTGAATATTGAAGACGTGCTGCTGATAGTTTAGGCGCCATCTTGGAAAATGACTGCGTGAGACGCCAAATATATTACCGATATATAAATTTTTTCGATATTTCTTTACTGAGTAGATGATTTTCATGAACGTAATAAACAACATAAAAATAACTATTTCCAAGTCTAAGTTATCGACCCCATCTTTAAAAATGGTCACTGAAAGATTACTATCCTAAAATCTGAAACAAAGAAAAGCAAAGCTATATCTGATGCAGGAATCAGAGTGGTGTGAATGGGTCTTTGACTTGAGCGATAGCGAACCCATCCCCACTGTTCGGGATTAAATCGTTTCCTAGCTCTCGTTGACTTAATATTTTCATTAAAAACTCTCAACGTATTTGTAATATGTTGATTATCTGTCATTACTTTAAACCCCGCCTTATTATAACCACATCCAGTTACAGCATGTAAATGAAAGAAGTAATATCTGAACCATTTTTTTCTCAAATGCCTCCAATTGAGATTTTCTTCTTGGTGTCGTTTTGGTTTCAGATTTAAGAATGAAGACGTTCCAATTCGGGTGTGATAGTCTAGCAAAAGAACCAAGCTATTTCGCTACTACAATAGCTAGGGAACCATTTAAACCGCGAAGAATGGGGATGGGTTCGCCATTCCGAATCCTAAGTCCCATTCATGCCACTCAAGAACAACGTTTAATACTAATTATCTGTAACTGCGGAACCCCTTGTGTGAAGAACTGTGGATGTAGACGATCCGATTTAGTTTGCTCAGCATTGCGTGGACATAGTCGCTGTACTAGCTGTGATGGACCAGAGCAAAAGGGCTTCTTGTGGCGGAGGGGGCCCGAGTTCGGTGTGCCGGTTCGGGAGTTGATTGGGTTCGCCCTTGGTTCAGACCGTTCCTTGCCTCGTTCCCTGAAGGTTTTGCTCGGCCGCTTCGCCCCCGCCCAGGTGTTGCCTTAATTGGCTCACCCTGCTATTGGCAACCCTCTGAGGGTCGCGGATACATTGTTTCGGTCGTGTGGCACTGATGAGCTTGGAGTGAAATCCTCCGTCCCCTCGAGCCTCCTGCCGCCTGTCACCGACGACCTTCTGGCTGGGCTCGCCGCTGACGGTGTTCAGTTTCTGTCACCTGCTCGAGGGGCGTTTGTCGGGTCCGCTGGCTGATCCCGTGTGCCTTGACGGCGTTTCAGCAGGTTCAATTTGGAATATGATGAGCCCCAGCTAGGTGCTACGCCTAATCAAGGCATCTGATATGCATCAATATCAGTTGTCAAATTTTCTGCAAGATCAGTTTCAGATGAAGTAGATGCATAGTTTATAGTATCTATCGAAATGTGCGAGGCATTCTAAACATTTAAAAGATGTTTGTATTAGAAAAGGTTTTCAGTTGATGGAAATTTTCAAATCATTCGCTAAAGAATCAAAATGTTGACTTACGAAAAATGGGTTCGCCGAAGCTCCATCAGCATTATCGTTAAAAATTCTAGGCGGAATAGGTTGCAAAGTTGGAATAGTTTTTTCTTCAAAAGTGGCCTTTGATTGGAATTTGGTAATGGTAAACAACGATAATCCGAATCTTAAAAATGATTTGAGCACACGCCGTCGCTATTCGCCACTAAAGTATTTTCTGGTTTGCCAATGGCAGTAAGCCAACTTATGATTTCACTTCGGTCATTTGGAAACCGATGTATGACTATACCGCATTTTCTAAACGATGCTTTCTGACTGTTTATCCCACATACCATACACTTCATTACAAAGGCTTAGCCGACGCAAATTTATAAACAAACGGAATTACTAAACTATTTGAATGTATATTTAAACTAAGTAAAATGTTCTAAACGATGCTTTCTGACTGTTCAGTGTTTATCCCACATACAAAGGCTTAGCCAACGCAAATGTATAAACAAACGGAATTACTAAACTATTTGAATGTATATTTAAACTAAGTAAAATGTTAAAAGAAAATTTCATACTATTTAAGATTATATCCTTGGAAATTACAAGAGATTTTAAATGGCTAAAGTTGAAGGAGTTCTACTAATTCCGAAAATCACAGTACACCATAGAGACTATGTTTGAGAGAGTTTCTAAGTTGGCCGTGACTAGCCCGACGCCATCTTTAAAGTCCACGATTTTCACTCATTGGTCAGTCAAGCGTCACGAGGCATGGCACCAGCGGCCGTATTGTGCAGAAAAGTTAAGCTCCTCCTTCTGCCCTTGGCTCTCTGATTGGACCGTCAACCATTGCCCTTGGCCTTTTAATTGGCTACGTCTACCGATGACGTTACATGCCTTGGCTCAGTGATTGGTGCAAATTCCGCGCAGACTCAGATGTAAACTATCAAATTATACACCAAATTCAAAATGTTTTTTCATAAACTGACAAATGAGTTACCGGTTAAACACCGGTTTTAATGGTTGCTTCGGTAACATTCTGTGCTGAACGCTGCCAGCCTCTCACAGCAGACGACAGTTACCATTCCTTTGACCACTGCTTTGATTAAAGTTAAGTAAAAAGTAGCGAGTGTAATTTATTAAGTATTGAACTAATTTCTTTAATTGTTACAGGTTTAAACTAATTTCTTTAATTGTTACAGGTTTAAACTAATTTCTTTAATTGTTACAGGTTTAAACTAATTTCTTTAATTTTTACAGGTTTCAACTAATTTCTTTAATTTTTACAGTTTTCAACTAATCTCTTAACTTTAACTTTATTAACTGATAATTACAATGGCTGGCGCTATGGGTCGTCTCTTGCTTGCCTACGCATTTGAACTTGAGGAAGGGCAACAGGGAGAAAGATACCGTCGAACTAGGCCGGTTGGCGGTGCAGCAGCATTTCGCATGCCATATGCTGAGTTTTTGCGTCAATATCGCATGTCCAAGGAGAAAGTGAGGCATTTGTGCGGGTTATTGAGGCCTGAGTTGACAAAAGAGTTTCCTGACCGTAACAAATACGTTTTGTCTGTAGAGGACGAAGTTCTCGTGGCATTATTTTTTTATGGTTCAGGGACATTTCAGCATACCATCGCTAGTAATTACGAGCATGGAAAGAGCCAGGCATCAGTAAGTAGAGCCATTGAAAGGGTAACAAGGGCCATTATCACGAGAATGAGGGGATATATACGTTTCCCTACTGATGATGCTGAAGTAATTGCGGTAAAAGTCAGTGTCATATAAAATCATTAGATAAAATGTTAAGAGTTATAGCTCCTATTTGAAAATGTCCCAGGAGTCATTTTGTCAAAGGTGCTCTTTCCCTGACGTTCTGGGTGCTATAGATTGCACTCATATTGCAATCAAAGCCCCATCGAAATACCCAAATGCATATCTGGACAGGAAAGGAAATTTTTCCATTAACGTCCAACTGGTAAATGACATTAAATACTTGTCTAACACATTAAAAATCCTTCCTTGGGCTATAGATATGTGATAATGAATGCCGCATCACAGATGTGGTGGCTCGATGGCCTGGTGGAACGCACGATGCATTTATTTGGCGTTTCAGTGGAGTCTTAGAACGTTTCAAGGCTGGGGAAATGCCTGAGGGATATTTGCTCGGAGATAGTGGGTACCCTCTTCAGCCTTTTCTAATGACTCCCCTATTACAAGCTGCAACGCCTAGCGAACAGCGCTATAATGAACGTCACATGTCAGGTATTAGAACATTTATTCTGGCAAAACTCAAGACATAAATATATTATTGGGCAATTATCTATGTCATTAAAAACACTTCCCTCTAAGTTTACTTTTTGCGGGTTTCTTACTCCCTTGTCTTGTTATTACCT